>CAKNWT010301735.1:0-14828 GCA_932066315.1 Andricus coriarius | reverse complement strand
TGAGGAAGTCAAAAATATAAAAATGTACCTTGAGTACTGGGACACGCTGCATAGGACTATGTCTCCAAAAATTTCTAGTCATTAATTATTTTGTGAACTCCGACCATACTACGACAGTACTTCTTCCGGCCATAGCAATGAAAGCACATGTGCGTCCAAGGGTTTAAGTCACTAAACTTTCTTCACCTGAGGCCCATCTGTAATTTACCTATATCTATATTAAAACATTATAATTTTTCGATCATTATTACTATTACAAAACGCTCTGAAATGCAATGAAAGTGAAATATGGCTAACCTTGTATAATCATCTATTAATTTTTAATCAAAGGTATAAGTTGCATATAATTGGGACCGTAACAGCCCCTGACGCTTGGGTAATTCCGTCGCGTCCCCTTGTAAGCATAAGCGTGACCCCAAAGCCCTCTCCATAGGAAGAGGACCGCAGCCAAGCTGTTGGCTGATATCTCTGACTCACTGATGCAGTAATTGCCTGTGAGTTTTAGACGTTTCCCCGCAATCGCAGAGCAGTGACAAAGGATGTAAGCAGCTGTCCCATTATCATTTCCGCACAGACGACAGAAGGGACTTTCCGCAAGCCCTATCTCATGTCTATGATATCCGCGGTTCCCATTTCCTAGAGTTAGAGTTAAGCTTTGAGCACACGAATTTTTTGGTCTATCTGCAACGACAGATCAAATCGCACTCATTCTGATGTTCCTCAGTCAACCAACTGTTAATTTCTTCAGTGACTGATTCACTTAAAATACCTACAACTGGCTCGGGTCCAGTAAAATTTCTTCTTGCTGCTGATTTGGCTAGCCTATCCGATAACTCATTGCCCTTGATACCGCTGTATCCCGGGATCCATAGCAGAGTAACGCGGTTGTCCGTTGCTAACATATTTAATGCCCCAAAGCATTCCCATACTAATAGCGACGTGGTCATTGTTCCATTCAAGGCCAACATAACAGCCCTGCTGCCTGGCACACTGGAGCATGGCCATAATCTCAGATTGTAGAACTGTGGCGTAGGAACCTACAGGCGCGTTGCTCCTTCTGAAGTGGCCTCCTTGACAAGACCTTATCGCGGATATATCTATCCACAAGTCCTTCCACTCTTATTAGTAGGAAATATGTCAGGCTGATGGGTCGGAAATCTTTGGGTAAGGTATAACCAATCCTACCCGCTTTCGGAATAAAGACTACTCTCGCACCCCTTCATGCCGCCGGAACATATCCCAACGTCAGACTAGCCCTAGAACGTCTCACTAGCGGTCTTAAGATGATATCTCCAGCCCTCTGTAAGAGGACTGAATATATGCGATCTGGACCAGGACACTTGTAAGGACTGAAGGACTTCAGGGCCCACCTGATCCTGGCGGGGGTGACAATCTCGTTGGCTAGCCGCCGTTTCAAGCCCAGTTGGGCCGCAAGAGACTTTGGTTGCCTCTGAGGTGTCGCACCCTTTTCTCTAACCCTTGAAAAGCCCGGGAGATGTGCCTTGATCAAGTTAGCCAAGGTATCCCCGCCCGATTATGAGTACCTCCGCCAGGCAATTTCAGAGTGCCGAGAGTAGCGTCCGGATTTCGAGAAAGCAGCTTATCCAGTCTAGCCGTCTCAGCTCCCTTCTCGATGTCACTGCAAAAGTTGTACCAGCTCTCTTGCTTTGCCTTACGTATTGCACCCCTGTATTAATGCCTCATTGTTGTGCACGAGGTCTATAGTTCCTTCGTTTTGCCAGTACTGGCACGTCTGAACCTCTCTCTGGTTTTCCTACGAAGCTCTTCGAGTTTCCCATTCAACACGTGTCTCTTCCCAGCCTTTCGGACTCTTGGACTTCGACAATTACTTTCGTAAGTAGCTCCGTTCTTTTTGCATTTCTGAAAATAAGCCGATACCAGAACTAGCCTTCCTATTCCTTTGAGATCCGTGGATATAACCATCAGGTATCTCGATCATAGCTGAAACAGCGGAACAGCGTCAACTGCCTTCGCCAGTATGAAGGCTCTTGGTTTGGCCGCCTTGAGGTCCCTGCAACAAAAAAGACCCGCCCCCCCCCCCCCTAATACCCTTATGGTATGTCGAACTAACCAAGGTTCTTGGATTAGCAAAATAACAGTGTGCCTTGCAGCCCCACGCCCCTCTGCAAAATTGCATAGGCGCCTTTGCTGTGATGCAAGTTAATTTGGTTAATGGTTAGACCAGGAGCAGTCGTTTAGGCCTGCTCCCGATCTTCCTGTGTACCAACAGGCTCCTCCTGTCCCTGGCCGGCAGCCCTAAAGTTGACCTGTCCAAAATGATAGAAGGGTCTGTTGTTGAGGGTCGCAAGAGCCCTCGTGTGGGACTTGGGAATCTGCACAACTAGGAGATGCCTGGTACCTCCTACTGTGTCCTCTTTCTGAGGCCTATCGTGCCTGATGATTTGTCAGTACGCTCTCTTAAGTGAGGGGTTGAATCCCTTCAACCGCCAAAGTTTCTCAGACGGGTCTTCCAGTTTATTACGGGGTAAGACCGAGGAGGGAAATTGGGAGTTGGAAAACCGAGATAAAGCTCGAGACACAATAAAACCCGGAAACCACGCCGTAGCCCTCGCCATCTTCTGTAGCAAATCAACCCCACCCTCCTTAAGAGCTGTACCTTTCAACAGCTTTGTCTCGATCACTGCTTTGAGTAGCCAAGCTTTAGTCGCTAGGTCGGCTGCCATAAATACGAAGACCCCTCCCCTGCAGAAGGAGGTCACGAATTTTGTGCATTGATCTGGGTCACTCTTTCGAGCGCCCTCCAGGTAGCCTCCCTGAAGATCTCATACTGCTCCGTAGTGAGCATCGAGTCCGGGTAGTTGCTATCGGCCACTGCCATCGTCAGGGGGTTAGTCCTCTCAGCGGCCGTCAGTCCAGCTCAAGAAGGCTCTCGTTTCGTCGGCTGCTGTGCCGCCTTGTGACTCTTCAAAGGCCTAGCCACCCCCGGTGGGGTTTTCCTCTGAGAGCCTACCTCTCTTCTGATCCTCAGTGCTGGACGTTGGCCCTGTAGCTGTCGACATTCCAGCTCTCGCAGCTGCTCTTTTTGGGGGACTGATTGGCCTCGCCCGTTACCATAGCCTCGTTCAGAGGGACCTTGGATCCCTCAGCTCCGTATGGAGCGGGGGCAGAGGCGCCGCCTGAATTTGGCTTGCCGGAGAGACAGATGAGGAGGAAAGGGTTATGCTAGAGTCGTTAAGGCCCAACCCCTTTACCCCCTCCGCCACCACCCTTTCTCATCATTTCCATTTTTGTCGTCAGGCGTGTTCATTTTCATCCCACGAGAGGCTAGGGAAATAAAAGGTCGACTCTTGCAGAGCTCCGCAGGCAGGGTTAAGACTTAACACTCGGAGAGGTCGTCTGGTGTTCCCGAGAGACCGGTAGGACACCTTCGTAAACCCTATGTGCCAAAGTGCCACGAGCACGATCACTCTACATCCATAGCTTAGGGTGGTGGTCACATTGAGTGAGACACTCAATGTCCAAACATCTGCTTGCAGACCACCATAACAAACGGAGGGCCTCGACCCAGGGATCCATAAGGCCCGTGTTAGCTAGGCTCTTTCATCCTTCTATCATACTGTAATCACGCACAACCCCTAAGGGGAGGACTAAAGAGATAACTTTTATATAAAATAGTTCAGAGTACTAACTGATACTCTTATACTGAATAATCTTCTACATCTGCCTAATATATGAGGGATTTCACTGAATACCTTCTATTATGAATGCGAACTTTCTTGAGTGACTAAATATCAGCCGGCTATATACCATATTGTACTAAACAAACATTCTAGGATTCTACGATTGGAAAACTTCCATTACAATAACTTTTTTTTGCATTGCTGGATGTTTTCTAAATAAGTTCTCTTAAACAATCTTCCATGCCTATATCCTCATTTTTTTACGCAATATTTCCTCTTATTTCTTTGTTCACATCAACTTCACCTTCTATATCAAAATCTGTGCCCGTGTATTTTCATCAATATCGCCTTCCATTAGTGTCCTTTGCATGCAATTCTTAAGGTCTTCCAAAAACTTTGCCTATAAAAGGTGAACACTAGAACGTTGCCATTGCGAAATGCAAGTTACTTTCCAAGTCTCAAAAACGGGTTTTCAGTTCAACCTCCCAAGATGCTTTGAATGAAATAAATGTGCAACTAATTTTTACCTTCGACAAGCAAGGTTTTAACGCGTTTATAATTTTGATAACTTCCCATATACGCGAATCATTGGAACTCAAAGATTTTGTTCTTCTAAAAGCTCACATTCCGTGTTCAATTTGAACCATTATACTGCTTACAGGTGAGGATCTGTGAATATCAAGCCGAAATTTTTGTACACTTGTTTAACAATGTGCATACTTCCTGTTCAAATTTTATTGCACCTTTTATAATCAATTACAGATTATAAATAGTACAGGATTGACTAACAATGTAGCATGAACTATGCCCTTTCTTTGTATTGTCATTATTTTCTCGCCAGTGTGGCAATAAATAGTTTATAAGAAGAGTGTCAGTAGAGTGAACGACGCCTGAAATAAAAGACCTTGGATACTGATGAACCCGAGTGGGGAGCCTCGCATGACGACTTTGTGAATCTCTTCACTTGTGGTAATCGCTAGAGAGATTGATCAGTAACCTGGGTCGGAGCAGTGTTGCGGAATTCGTTTAATGGTATAATAATAATAAAAAAATGCCAATATTTTTGGTTATTTGATAGATACTGCTTCTTCCGTATGTCTTCCAGGAAATACTTAATTGTTCAGTGCAGCACTTTTTCTCTGAAAATTATCACCTATTGAGCAAGCAATTAAACTAATAAAACTGTTCCTTGTTTCTTTACAAGGCCACACATCAGATTTTAGCAATATCCACTTCATTGTAGATATCATGTTTTTTTAACACCTTCTTTCACTCTGCTGCGATTGTCATGTAGAATAGTCTTTGTAAAATATTTTCGAAATTGTACTTCATCATGTAATGACGTTTTAGAAATTATGATATGATTCGATACTGGGGGATAAAGGGATCGTTTTAGGTGGGGAGGATTGTTCGCCAGTCTGGAGGAAGCAACATGGCGGCGACTCGGGAGAAACAAAGATGAAGGTCGCTAGGGAGAAAGGAAAAATAGTGATTTCCTAGGTAAGGTAGATGGCCGGGGCTAATGACGTGTGCTATGCGAGGACGTTGTCCGTTCACGTGTCGTCCATGTACAGGTTTGGTGCAAAGGCAAAAGTGGTAGCTAGTGACGTAACGTCGAATCTCTCGGCTTAATCCCTGACAAAAGAGTTACTGTTGGTTGAAGTGAGTGGCTTCTTTGGTTCCATGGTGGGCGGTAAATGGGGTATCGTGATACTCCTGGAATACCCGGGTAGAAAGTCTTCTTCTCGCTGATTTTTGCGCAAATGCTCGTGTAGCTGGAACCATTGATACATCATGTGGCCGAATAGTGGATCTTTCTGTTGGTTCTGGACGATTTCGTCGATAAGGGTTGGTCTCTGGGTCCTTTTAAGGATTGGTGGGCAAGGCCCCTTAGGCGGGAACAAACGGTCAAGAACGGATTCCCCGATGGAGGGTTCGTCCGGACTCTGGTAGCGGGGCAGTATGTCAAGCAATTAACTTTTCCTCCCGGTCAGGGCTCGACTTTGAAGGTGAACTCCTTCAGGTAGGTGTCTCATTGTCTAAGTGTGCCTCAGGTGTCCCTCATCCGATCAAGCCAGGTCAGGATCTTGCTGTCCGTCTTTAGGTTGAAGGGCCTGTCCTCCAGGTAATAGCAACAACTCTTGATTGACTGATCGACCGAACGGCGATACGAAATGATGTGACGCTTCTTGTTGGTATCTTCCTGCATTAGGACGAAACCCATGCCGAGGACACTGGTGTCTATTTGGAGGATGTATGGCAGTTCTGGATCCGGTCTGCTGAGCGGGACTAAGAGTCTGAAGGCTTCCTTCAGGTTCTCGAAGGCCTACTGTATCTCAGGGCTTCAATATTGCGGCCTTTTCTGAAACAGGAGCTCCGTTAAATGTTCTGTGTATTAAGAGCAATGCGGGGTGTACTCCTTTAACCAATTGCATGTACCCAGGAACGAGGCCAACTACTTGTGGTTTCGTAGACGTGAGGCCTTGAGGATAGCGTTCACATGGCGGGTTTGTGGATAGTTTCCATCCGAGATTGTTAAACGTCCTTAGATATCGCAGGCTTGGTTGTCCGAAGTTGCACTTTTGTGGGAAGTAGGTATTGGAGTAGACGATACCGCATTAAGTTTTGGAAGGTCCCAGGGATGCTTTTTAGGCCAAAGGGCCTGACCCCCAACTGATACTGCCCTCCTTGAGGTGGCGAATTGGTAGTGTATTTCCTTGCTTCTGGAGTCATCGGGATCTGCCAGTAGCCGCTATACAGGTCCATGATGCTGATCATTCGTTAATTTCTAAATTCTTGTGGATCTTTGTAGATTGGACAAATGAACGTCGTATTGGACGTCTAATGTCTGGCGAAGTTGTTATCTTTGATGAAAAACGGAACTGTAGAGCTAAAGCGGTCCTTACAGCCGTTCCGTGCGTTTATTAAGTTATTATTGAACTCTAGCGCTGTAATACCATCATTCGAAAAATTCACAAAAGTTGTTAAAATTTATCATCAGGAAACATGCAAAGCTTTATCTGAGTTCGAAACGTTACTTCGCTGACTCTCCTTCACCCACCAGCCCTGTTTCAAACCGTAATTTTTGGTGCGACCCCCTTCCCCCTGATATTGGTAACGTATTTTATGGATGACCCCTTAGCTACGATTGACTGACAATTAAAAACAACTGTCAATAAAATACAATTGGAAGCAATTCAACGAAAAAAACTGTAAATTACTAGCTTTCACCAAGATGTATCATTTAGAGTATATACGATCCAAATTGCATTTAATCGATTTAAATGGAATCGTTTTTTACAGGGAATCAATACTTGATGCTTTTTCTTTTAAGATAAACAATTCCGTGGAAAAACTCAAACATAACCTTAAATTCTTTAAACTTGTAAGATTTCCTCAATATGTCATGATTTTCCTTTCAAAATATCCAATTATGTGGAAAGCTCCAAACATAACCTTAAATTCCGGAAACCTTGTTGGCTTTTCTCCCATGTGTAAAACATGTTGGCAATGAAAATTAGTTGATTTTAATCGGTGAGTTTGAAATGTCAATTATTATCTTTTTCAAATAATATAAGATCCGAATTGCATTCAATCTATTTCAATGGGATCGTCTGTTTGAGTTTATCAAAACGCTAGCATAACCCTAATTTCTTAAAACATGTAAGATATCCTCTATATACTTCATGATTTTTCGTTTGAAATGTGCTGACTCTTTAATTAGACGCCCTGTAAGTAGAACATAATATTTACAATTCCCTAATCCGAATTTCTTCGAGCGCTTAGGCTTCACTGTGCATGCAGTTGGTCATGACTTGGACGTGATATCCAGGCTTTGGTTAAGATATCAAATCAGTCATGAATAACCTAAGACTTGCACCCATAAGTACAAAATTTTATTTTATGTGACTAATACGCGCTGTGTAATGAAAAAAATTCAAACTGAGTCAATTAATATTAAAGCTTACCCGCTCATTACTATTTATTTCTTTAAAGCACAGGAAAACAGTCTTCTTGCCAGGTGGATGACAATTTAGCTCAACACAAGACGATATTCGAAATGAGACAAGAACAGTCCCAAAATGACGAATTTCTCCTAGATTCTCAAAATGAGCCTGTGAACTTCATTTTTGTTGCAACTCAAAACCACGCTGAGCCGATTTTGGCGTACTTTTGAGAATCGTCATTTTCCTGTGTCCTCACTACTTCTGTGGGCACACGATATCCACATAAGGCGTTATCGAGCGTTAAAGAAATTTTTTTAGAGGGTAAACGTAATATTGTGAATAGAATTTGTGCCAAAATTATTTTTAAACAAAATGGCTAAGATATATTATGAATCCAAAAATCAGTTTAAAAAAAAACATTCATTCAAAAAGTTCAATTTATGCAAAATACTTGCATAAAAATACCTGAAATTGAGAAGTATGTTTCTAAACAACATTGTAATCGGCTCATTATTACGAAAACTTAACAAACAGAGAGATTAAGCTATGGACCTATTTCTTGGTCCACCCTCAAAGTTAAAGGAATGTTAACAAAACCGCTGATGTAAATATCCTGTGCCCACTAAGGTGCGTGCTAGCAGAGTGACCCAAGAAAGCCAATATTGTGTTTTTTAGATCACTCATCACTATTCTTTTTATGTTTCATTTGATGAAAAATCAATTGTATAGTTATGCTTAATTTTTAAAGCGGACTGTCACGTGACCAATTCTTTTAAACGAACTCACTCATCAAGTAATAACTCGAATTAATTTTCCATACCAGACAAATGTTCCTATTTTTTCCCTTTACATATGTGTAGTACAAAAAATGTATGGAAACGGTAATTGTATAAAACTTCAACCACATGTGGTTCAAAATTCAACCAGATATTTCTAACAGTGATCTCCACACATTTTTTCAGCAACGTAGTTATTCACAATGACTTCAAAATCTTATACAATATTCTAAGAAATAATAAATTACTGAAGAGAGCAACTTTCGCGTGTCGAAAAGTTTGAAGAAAGTTAATTGTATACAATTTTGTGTAGCCCTAAGCTAACAATTGATATCAATATTCTACAAGAAGTTTACAAAAATAGTTAAGGTGTTTTAAGATTAATCATGAAATTTATCACTTTTTAAATTTGCAGAGTTTAATTTTAAACTGTTCATTCTTAAGTCTTCTAGTTTCAATTCGTACATCATTAAATTTAAAAAATACTTTTTTTAATGTTCAAACAATTTTGGATTATGTAATAGCATTTTAAATTGAAAAATTCTGACTTAAAGTAATTTCCAATCGAATAGTATGAAATTAAAACCTTTTTAACTCAATTACTTAAAACTCAGACGTGTAAAATAAAAAAAATTAAAAACTGCTTCTTGTGAATAAGGTCGTAAAACAGGCAGAGGTAACGTGATATTAGGAAAGATCTGGTTTGCTTTAAACTTTGTTTAAACTATGATCTGATGCTGTTATACTTTCACTGTTAAAAATAGTATTAAATTTAAAATACCAATGTATATCAAAATTAATATCTCAAGCATTTGAAATCGCTATTTAGGTACGTGTTTATTGAATTTCATATAGATTCATGATAATCGCTCAGATAATTCCATTTTACACAAAATCGAAATTAAATTAGCGGTATTTTTTTATTCTTAATAATAAAACATAATACCTTCTTACAATTAATCAAAAATAAAAATGGATTTTAAGTCAAAAAGTTCAATTACGTAAATAAATGACAGACCTAACCTACAATCAACTGTACTCACATTAAATTTCTACCATTCAGGGCAAATTTTGGAAAAAGTTCCTCATGTACGTTGCACTTTAAGCATAAAAAGCAATTCAATCGAAGAATTCTAGATTATTACTTCAATTGCGAATATTTGATCAGATTTAAAGAAATAAAAGCACTATGAGTTTACAAGCACGCTGCTATACCGACCTGTATATTATATTTAATATAAAGTGTACAGCTATTCATATTTAAATGTATATTAAATTTCAACTACCGTGTATGCAAATGACTTCATATACATTTGTATTAAATTTAATACAGATTTTTCTAACAGTGTTGCTCTGTGACGCAATTTGTTCTCTGAGGTACCCTGAATCGAAAGGAAATGTATGTATGCATGTATGTATGTATATACGTATGGAAGTATAATATATGACCATGTGTTGAACTAAAATTATTATTTTCAGTCGTACATTATCTTTATCAAGGCCTCAAATCAGGAGATCGTGTGAGAAAGCTACCAGGATGTACCAGTATATATGTATATGTGCAATTGTCTTGTAGAATATTCATTAGACAGAAAAAAAAGTCTTAAATTCATGTTGGACTTGTTTTTATTTTGGGCTCAAATTAAGCAGGTAGCTAAATTAAAGCATGAAGATTGTCTTTTAATAAGTTCTAATAAGTATAAGACTTAAAGGGAAACATTATTGAGACGTAGTTTTAAATATTAATCTTGAAATTAGCCGTATTATTTTTAGTTTTCGTATTAGTTTTCTTTGAAAAATATTTATTATCGTTCACTACCAAATAGTTTATTCGATTTTTTCTTTTTGATTCTCATGTACTTAAAGCTAGTATGAAACTACAGCTACAAAAACGAGCGTGACACGCTTATGTATTGTGGTATACTTATAATTTTTAATCATTTGAAAACTAAACAATCGATTTTAAAATTGATTCCATCTCCTTCTTGACGCATAACTTATATCCTATTTTTTAAATACTTTCCTGTCAATCCTACCCTATTTTTCATCTACATATGTCAAAATATATACGTCTTTGTTACTAATAATATACTCTCTAAATTTGAAGTGTAGTGAAACTTCACTTAGAATCAGTAACATGAGATTTTTCAAGATTTTGATCAGTAAATATTTAGGCAAATTAAAGTCGTTTTCCACTGATTCCTTTAAGTAGATATTCACTTTGGCAAATCAGGTTCGGAAGCACTAAAAAAAATAGAAAAAAAAATTAATAAGAATCCAGTCTGATTCTAGAAATCGTTTAGAAATAACGATAATCAGTTGCAAAATTCACAAGCATTCGGGGATCCCAATGATTCAGCGAACATATATCTAAAAAATGTATTGTAAAATCCAGCTTATCAGGGTGAGAGATTTAGATTTCTTAATCAAAATATGATGAAAATTATTTACTTTACGTGATTGAAATGTGAGTTACTTTTCCAACTTGTAAGAAATTCTGAGTGTTATTTTCCGTTTGTAAAATTCTGTAACATAACCATAACCTTATACTCTCCCGAAGTATTTCTACTGAAAAATCATTTCAATTAAATTATTTACATTCCATTTCTATGAAGAGGTTTTCTGCAAATAATTTAATAATTTTTAAACTTTGAACGATTAACTTCAAACGTGCAACTATCCTTCGGAAACAGGACTTTGTGTGGCCTTCACATGCAGGCAATTATGCTCACTTAATAAGATGAGTGACAAATGTCTTTCACGTTATTCCATAATCTAATCGTAAAGAAATAAAGATAGCAATAAATTATAACGTGGTACACGGTACATATCCCATAGATTTTATTGGATAGGGTGAAATATTTGTATCTTTACACGGACTGTAATTGAGACGTCATATGGTGCTTTCATTTGAAATTGAAGGAAATAGGAATAAAAATAAAAAACCGAATTAATTTTTTCCAGACAATGAAAATAGGTGTTTGATAAATTAATGTGAAAAACAGTCCACGTTTCTATTTAAATTTTATAACACTGCACGTTGAATGTCACTTATTTTCAACATGACAGATCTTGCACTCGACTTTTCTTTACAGAATACTGTTTTGCTAATGATTTTAATGTGATTTATACTTCAAAACGAAGAATAAACTATTCAGCTCTTTTCGAAATAAGTGAAATTAAAAATAAGGAAAAATTATTGTTTACCGATTCCAAATTAAAGTTTAGGAAGCGTTATCCCGCATTAAAAAATGAGTAAAAAAGTATTGTAAAAGAATTGTATAAATTAAAAACAGTATTTTCTTGATTGATAAAAATTTGATAAGTACCCTCACTAGTATTTCTGTTTCAATACAAAATTTAAGTTGATAAAAAAATCATGTTTTGACAATATTGAAACAAATGATGTTTGATAAATAAATTTTTGAAAATAAAAAACTCGTTTCAATCATAATTTTTTTTCATTAACATTAAAAACATGAAAAATCTGTTCATCCTTTACAAAAGACCGCGAGATCCGCAGACTTGAGTCTCTCTTTGTCAGTGAAAGAAACAGATATACTAATTTATATCGTATTATAAGTACAAATAAGATTCAACCTTTTTTATTTCTTCCTACAGAATTAAGTTTGCAGAAGACTTTAAGGCAATTATTTTCTGGTTCCGATGGTATTTTCCTTCCTGAAATCCAAACATTTCAATATAAAGATAACGAAGAGAACAGGGATTCACGAAAAATGCTTAATCGTCGCATGGCTACATTCGATAAATCTTCAACTTTAGTAACAAGGGATTATGTCATCTTTGGATGGGGTTCAGACGGGTTCATTAAACCAATATTTGATGAGTCTGGCCAACCTAATACTGTGTATGACAAAATTAATAAAGAGTTTGTAAGTCTGACCGCTGAAGAACTTGAACGGATGGGTGTTGGAAGTTATTTGTCACATATTCGCAATATTGAATTAACTGCTGATAGACAAAGAATACATCATCAAATGCTAGCTAGGCAGTTCGCAAGAATGTATACAAGCACGCCAGCAATCCGGCCAGAAGTCCAACGTGTAAGAGATGCTGTAAATCAGGAATCAATTGGGATTGCAAATCTTCAAACAATCCGTCTATTACGCCATCTAGAAACCCTTCGAGCGAACCGTTTATTGAACCATGAAGAAAACCTTGATACAAGCGATCAAGCAATCTATCGAATATATCACCAATTTTATGATCAAGTATCCAAGGAAATATTGCCTCGTCATATAAGAGAGGCCGAACGCCATCCGCCCAATAATTAAAACGTATCAATAAAATACAATATTGTTTCTGATCGGAAATCGGAGCGGTAGAATCAATTGAAATTACATAAAAAAACTCCTTATATCATGGTTACCAACTCGTAACCAATTATATTTTTCCAAAATTTTAAACCAACTTCGTGTAACAAATAATATTTTGTAATCAGAAAAATATACAATTTAAATTTAAGAATCATAAATTAGATCAAAATCAAATTCAAAATCCCATTTCACGTCCAACATTCAAGTCAATGTATAAATTCCTGAAAATAAACCAAGAATCTTACGATAAAATTTGGACAAACGCCACAAAATTTAGTTCAAAACTTAGTTCTTGGGCATCTAGGAGGTAGCATCGTGTTTTCGTTGCTGTGTCCACCTGTTCTAAGTTTCTTACCTTGATAAGGGTGCTGTGTGAGCACCGAAACGTTGGTAAATATTATCCATGCTTTTCTATTGTGATTTCATAGTGATAAAAATAAAGAAGACGAAAGAAATAAAAAAGAGATGGAAGGGGATTTGGTTGGTTGCCTTCTCATTTTTCTTTCCTCTTTTTTATTTTTGTCAAAAGAAGCAAATTTTTATTTTGTTTTCAGGAATTGCAATAGGAGCATTTTGTGGCGTTTGTCCAAATTTTATCGTAAGATTCTTGGTTTATTTTCAGGAATTTATACAATATACTATTGCATCAAACAAATATATGGGCGATTACCAAACAGGTGACAATTTTAAGTCTCAGTAATTTTCCACATTTCCTTCAAATTGTCACATTCTTTCTTGATAGAAAAATCTCAGTAAAGTACTGATATAAACGCACGATTCAGTCTCATTTAAAATAGGAAAAGTTTCAGAATTTATTCTGTGGGACTGAAATATTTCTTCCTCTCTCACTTTCCTGAAAGTTGCAGCAAGATTCAGTTGAGGAACGAAAGTTCGACAAAAATGGAAATTATCGCTATATCTCTAGCATTTGTTTTCAGCCCACATTTATCGAAAATATTCCATAGAATTAAAAATTATTTAGTGATGGAAGCGACTTCTATTAAAATGTCAATAATTACTGTCGTGCACCGTACCATGCACCACGTTATAACGATAACCCACAGAAAATTTCATGAAATTTAATGCCGAATGTTGATAGGAAGAATTACGAATAGATGAGAATCGAACAACCTGATTCACCGAGACATGCACCAGGTTGTCAACCCTGTGGCACTAATGGGAACTTTTGGTCCCCGTAAATTTGTTGTGTTTTGTTATCAATATCGATTTTATTTTTTCATATTAGATTATGAACAAATATTTTTTTATTTGTTCATCAATAAATTTTCGATTTTATTTCGTACTTAAATAGCAGAAACTATTTACTAGTACCTGAAATGGTTATTAAACGCAAAAAAAATAGTTTTTCTCCACATAAAAAAAGTCAGGCTTGAAAGGATTAAACATTAATGTTCGATTCGGTCATTTTTTAATGGAATTTAAAATAATGTAATTCTTAAGCAAGATTATTCACTTCTTTCTATATAATTCTTTTCCCGCTTTCCTTTGATGACATAAATTAAAGATACATTTCATTTTATAATTCCTCAACAAGATTAGCGTTTAAAAATGTTAAGTTTCTTTCAAATCGTCTGATAAACATTCTACAATTATATCGATAGAAGCAATGACTCAGCAAGTGACTAACTATGACAGTCCTATTGTCAATTGAACAATTACAGCATAGCTGAAGACGTCTCCTCTCTCTCTCTCTCTCCCATCCCACCCTTTCTCTCTCTGTTCTTGAACTACGCTAGTCGCATTGTTGATTGAAGAGAGGCTAGAGCATGGCTGGAGACTTTAGATCTCTCTTTCTCTCTATCTGTCCTTGAGCCACAATATTCTCATGGTACATTGAACAGGTGCTTAATTAAGATCTCTA
This sequence comes from Andricus coriarius, assembly GCA_932066315.1. Taxonomy (NCBI): domain Eukaryota; kingdom Metazoa; phylum Arthropoda; class Insecta; order Hymenoptera; family Cynipidae; genus Andricus; species Andricus coriarius. Next base: position 224 of record CAKNWT010301735.1, on the reverse strand, counting down.
TGGATCTCTCTCTGGTCTTGACGCACGGCAGTCCCATTATTTGGTGAACAGTGACTGAATCATGGATGAAGACCTCAGAACTTCGTCTCTGGCCTTGAGCCACACTCGTTCCATTGTTTATAGAACAGTGGCTAGAGCATGGCTGAAGACTTCAAATATCTCTTCCTCTGTCTCTTTCTCTCTGGTTTTGAGCCACGCTAATCCCATTGTTTATTGAACAATGG
>CAKNWT010301731.1:0-16325 GCA_932066315.1 Andricus coriarius | reverse complement strand
TTCTCTTTTATGAGAAATTAAATTATTCAGGCAGAAAATTCATATTTCTTCGTTATAAATTCAACCTTGTTTCCAAACATAAGTCTTCGGGGATCTCCCGCCTCGAAGTTCGAAGTCAGTTGTCCAGTGCAGTCCGATATTTTGTCATCACCCGCATCTTTATACGTCAATTTTAATATAATTCTACTTTAATAAACATAAACCGAAACTTAAAAATGTTAAAGTGTCTACGGGGGACTTGGCTTCAATCTTCAGCCCTGAGAATGCTGACGTCCCTAGCGACTCTCATTTTACACAACTGTTGTGTGATTCCTCTCCTAATGAAAGTGAAAATCTCTTTCAAAATTCTGCAATCTATACTTTCTTTTAAGTGAATAGTTAATATCACACAGAAGTAAACTTTATATCATCCATTTGATAAAAATTTACAATCCTTTGCGTTATTTTATAATATACTGATATGAAAATAATACAACCCGTACATCAATTATTACATATCAGAATTTTCACTTTTGGTATTGAAATTTTACATAACTCTTTTGTATTATTTATAGATCTGTTTTGTAATATGTCCTAAAATAATTGTAAACTTGATCTAAATGCAGTATTGTCCTCCATTTACCTAACTAATTGGGTAAATTTTAATGAACACATTTTCTCCGTGTACTGTGACTTCAACCAAATGATTGTATTACTTACAAAAAATGTGGTTATTTCTACATAGTAGATTTGTTGAATCCAACTTTTTGTGCTTTTATGGGAACAAAAATATTTGGTTGGGGCAACCAAACTTTTGTTCGGCTAACCAAACTTTTTTCTCAAGGTCTCTCATAAGGCGTTTCTAAATCTATACTTTGATTTCAAAGCATGACATCTTGAAATCATAATTATTATTATTGCGTGTTTTACTATTAGCAATTAGCACTAATCAAGAGTGTGTGATAGAGTGACCAAAAAATAAATGTTGTATTGTGCACATACTATTTTGTTCAACACCTGCGCGAAAAAGACGACTTCTTTCGTCTGAAAATAGCAATAGGAGGACGAGTCACGGGTATACATTGACTCTCCTGCAAAGTGCCATTTGAGTTGTAGATGGCGCCACGTGACGGCTTATTCAATCACACATTCACAACAGAGCATCCCTTTCAACTATTGAAAAATCGCTCACTTTGCCCACTATTTTCAGACGAAAAAAGTCGTCTTTTTCGCGTAGGTGTTGGACAAATATTATTTTTTAATATCTACCCCCCCCCCCCCCCTTCCTATTTTCTTTCATTGGGCATAAAAATAATTTTGCCATGCTTTGTAAAATTAAATAAAATAGTATAACCCTAAGTTTGATGAGCATACTATCCTTAAAAGTAAAAATATACCCTCTATAGGGGGCTAAATATTTATAATGCAGAATGGATGATAAAAAATGACGCTTCAAAAGTTAAGTTATGTGCCATAGATAGAAAACTGCCCTTTCCACATCTACCCCTCACAACGATATCTTGCTTCTTTCAAAGTTCTTAAAATAATTTCTAATAAGAAAAGTCCGACAGTGACTTCAGAAATATTGTTTAAATATTTAAGAGCCATTGAAATAATTAAATGGCAATTTATATTTCGGGTTTAGGCCTTAAAAACAACGCTTAGTAAAAAATGGTAAAATATTAACTTTTTGCGAAAAGTGTGTAACGGTTTTACTACAATTCAGAAAATGAGACTGGGACTTATTGAAAAGCAATGTCATCTTATACGAACTAGGGTATTACCCTTAAAAGGCAATAAGTATTTGTTTCTTATGTGTAAAAGTGAAATCAATAAAAAATTATTTGAAAAAGGATATTTCAATTTTAAGATGTGTTCATTTATTTAAAAACCTACGAATCCTTTAAGGTAGTGGTCGTAAAAAAAGTTTCCTCTGTTTTGAAGAATTAAAACGATATTTACGGTCAGGATGAATTGTAAAAAGAACATTCGTTTTTGTGAAAGAACCTTAAAACTTACGAAAAATAATTTTTTTAGAATATTTTTTATAATTAAATTTTTTCTCTCACTCGCTTCTTACAACTCTACTGTATCAAATATCGAAAATAAGAAAGCAATCTTCAAATATAGTTATTTTTTTTAAAAGTATTTTCTTCAAAAAAGTTGTTTTAACTTATTCATCCATAGAAAAATGTACCCTCCAAATTGGAAACAGTAGAATCATACAGAATGTTTTCTCCGAAAAAATAACACCTTAGAATTAAAAAATAATTGTTGCCATAACTTTTTGATGAATTCACTTTTACACATAAAAAACACATATTATTTTCACACATTTTCATAATGTATGGTTATTGTTTTCCAAGTGTATATTGCCCTAGTTTGAATGAGGTAATATTTATTTTTAATAAGACCCAGCCTCATTTTTTAGCAGCTAGTAAAACGATTACACATTTTCAGCAAAAAGACAAAATTTTACTATTTTTTTATTAAGAGTGTTTTAACTGTCTTAGGTCGGAACGAAAATCGTCTTACCATTGTATTCTATCAATAATTATTCATCTATTAATTAATATTAATTCATATTCATCTGTTAATAATCATTATTAATTAAACATACATTATTAATCGTTAATAAAGTTCTCTGACTTTAAATTTTAATGTAGAATATTATTCATCCCAATAACCTAAATCGAACACTTTAATTGGGTTGTGGGCCGGCGACGTTCCAGATCGGGCCCCGACTAATTTTCCACACTAGAGTCCGATTGTAGATAGGTAAAACTCATCATAGCTTCACTAGGCCCCTTTCGAAATTCCTGCACGGGCTACCGAGGCTGATTTTTCTCGTTTAAGTGTAGTATTCTGAACAAAATTAGGGTGAAATTATATTCAATGACCTTGAACCTCGGGTTAAACTTTTTTATTTGATAAAAAAATGCATAATTATTGATTCAAGAAATTCCAACGAACTGGGGGGGGGGGGGGGTTGAAGACAACAGCAACAAAAATATTTCATTTTTTAGGCTACCCTATTGTGTAATTATATAAATAATTGTTCAAATATGTCAGGGCTAGAGTGTAGAAACACTACACTCCCGGCACTAACTAAGCACTAAGTAATTGCAAGTTTTTTAACACATTTCCAATAAAATTTCAGAGTTAGGGAAGGTGCTTTTTCTTCATTACGAAATTTTGTCCCTGAGCAGTAATCGTAGAATGATCTTTACAGTTCATTAACTACTTCTTTCCAAATCCTTTCACAGACAGTCTCAGACGATTATTTTAATCTGCAACAGTTTTCGAACACAGCTTTGAATATTTTTGTCTCAATATTTTTGTGCAACTGTCTCAAGCTTATTTTTTAAGTTTACTGAGTTTATTATAGACATTTTTAAAACCGAACTTTTTAAGCACGTAATTTTAGGCTTATATACACTCGTGTATTATACAAAGGAAAATTTGAAATTGATGAAAAACATTTGTATACTTAATTAAAAATATTTCCTGGTAAAGTAGATGTTTAATGTTTTTAATTGGACTATCGTCACCTTAAGGCTAACTTCACCGAAATTTCGACGTAGAACAAATATTTTCGATTTTTTTCAGGCAAATCGACTTTCTTTTATGTGACAAAAGTTAGAAGTGGTGGTTTTACCCTGACCATGCCTTCTTTATTCTTTATGTATGTATGTGACTCTTTCTACCTCCGCCTAATAATGTCACCCGACCCCTTATGCCTTACTCGCATTACGTTTCCGCTTCCATTTTACTTTAAACTTTATCCACTTAGCATTTTGTCCTCTTAAAACCCGTACCCACTTCATCTTATATTCACAGTATACCATCCCCCCTTTTCATGAAACACCTTGATCCTTCATCTTCCTACAATTGCATTTATTTCGTCACCGTATTTTAATATCCCATGTTAAAAGAAATTCATTTTCAACTGAAATAAAGGCTCAAATAAAAATATCAGTAATGAGATAGAAAATGTTTTTTTTAGCAATTTTTGTTATAAGTTTACAAATCCTGACTTTTATTCAGATTTGAGAAAGGTATTCCTTACCAGCTCCTATAACTCCTGAAGAGTTAGCGCAGCTATACCAAATTGTTATGGATTGTGTAATTAATAATAGAATTCAAATTTTAATATTTTTACTTAAATATTATCTGAAACTATCTTTCGTATTAAAATGGAAAATAATAATGATAAGTATTCAAGGTGACTGTTTCTCAAAGTTCAGAAATCGATTGTTTCCTGAATCTCTAATTTAAAGTCGTAATTTTAAGAAGAAATTATGTTTTAGAAGCGAAATTTACTATTCTACGTATTTTCAATCTATTTATTTACGCTTTATACAGAACAATGAAAATCTAAAGAAAAAAGAACATTACAAAAATGATAAAAATACTAATATGATACAAGGAAGTTTAATTTATTTGGAGCAAATTTTATAACCATCACCATTAGAGATTTAGTGGTAACGATTAACAGATACCAAAAAAAAGTCCACTGAACTAAACCTGAGGAACTTGAATTAAAAAACAAGTTACGGTTAAAAAATCAATCGATCACTTTGCTCGGTTTCGGAACGATGTAGAGGATAATCCCAAAGAAACGAAGCTTGTGCAAATTGTCTGGCTACTGAGGTTTTAAGGGGCACGTGTACGACTTCCACAGGACTGAGGGAAAGACAACACTATTATTAACAGTATCGTGTTGCGGACACCTTACACCCAATTGCAAAATTTCTTGAAAAAAAACAAGGCTTGTCAAGATATTTCCTTACAAAAATCTATACAAAATTACAGCGAGTAACAATACAAATAATATGGAATAGAATACGATTCTATAAATAGATATATTCTCTCCAATAATACACATCCATATAATTATTAAAGGCCGGTTAAATTCATGATTAATTAATTCACTTTACCATATTCACTATAATAAAACTTGATCAATCATGAATGCAACATTAATTAACATTAATATCAATTTCAATTGATATAATTCGAGAGAAGAGCTGAAAAAGCAAATATTAGAATCCGAAACCTCATCTAATTAGCTACCAACTGATAATCGAAATAATTAATTAATTCTCTAAGAATCTCTAACTCGACTCTGAAAGGATCACGGAGTTCAAAAGGCGAAAAACAAGAAAGGTATAAGATCGACTCTAAGATTTAAAAAAAAATACAGTTTCTTGAATGCATCTCCTATCTAGTCTCCTTTTTGTGGCGCTGCACAAAACCCCCTTCAAGTGAGAGGAAGATATTCCATATCCCTCACCTCATCTCATACATCACCCTTAAAAGATCCCGCACCATGTAACTTATAAGTCCAAAATACTGCATCTTGCATTACCCAGAAGATGCTTCAAATCGACTAAAGATGTTGCCCACATCTACATTAAATTTCTACAAACACACTTCTGCATCTAGCAAATAGAACTCGAATAACGAGTGAGATACGAGTGGAGCTAAAGGGTCGAGGGAGAAGGAGAGAACCGGTAGATTAGTCGGGTATATCGCGCGACGGGGTAGCAGAGTACCTACGAGGTGTATAGTAAAGCGCAAGAAGGACGCCAACAAGGGTTGGTTGCAGCCAGAATGAGAGAGAGCTCGAAAGGAGTGAGGAGAGGAGGGAGGGGGTAGCTATAAAGGCTAATTGGTTAAAAGCTCACCGCTGGCTGCAGGCTTAAATCAAGATCTTGGAGTGTTATAATGGATAAGTAACACGACGTGGCACGGGACGGACACACCGGTACCTCCCTCTCTTTCCATGACTCTCTCTCATTCTGGTAGGCAACCAACCCTGAACAACCCCTTCTGGCTAAACAAGCGGAGTATATCTTGCGAGTTAAGGACCAGGCGCACGCGATTGGTCCATCCCGAAAGCTACCCCTAACCGCTCCGACGTAGCGCGGACCATCGATCGCAGCTCCACCCTATGAGAAATCGAGGGAGCCGTCCTCTCAAAGCGAAACTCCGCCCCGCCACCCTCTCTCGTCGACTGCAACTACTTTCAGCTTAGTCAGTACACGAGATACCACCCTCTCTTGCTCTTCAACCCCCATTCCCTACTTCACCCCTCCCCTTTCCTCCACCCTAGCCACAGTTCGTCCCACTCCTTCGAAACTCTCTCAACTACCCACTACGAGTGTGACTCTTTTCCGAGAGCTGTATCTGTACAGGGTACGTGCGTGTAGTTATGTGTGGATGCATGTTTACTCTTTGTGTACGAGAGTGCCCGTCCTCGAGAGAACCAGTGACAAGCCGGCGCATACGTGTGACCTGCGGTTTTCTACGGCGTTTGCAACCCTTAGTACGAAGAGTGTCGATCATCAGTCGCTCGATCCCTGTAAACGAGATACCCCACCTGGAAACATTCTGGAAAGACGCGATTAACGATTTAAGGAATTTATGAGGGGTAATTGTCTGAAATCAGTGAGAAAGATTAACAGGGTCCGCGAGTGATTATATCAGTTTTCAGGAAAACTACGCAGCACCATCATCATTTGGGACATATTTAAGAATCATTTAGGATACGCTAATTGTCAAATGACATCAGCCAAGAAATACAAAACCAGTTGCAATATTAGCCTTCTAAAAAACCTCGGATTAATAAAAGTGCTAGTGCAGGAATACTCGTGAAGCTGAAAGAACTTAAAATAATTACTAATCACGAATTCCTGATCATAAGAGTGAAGAGTGTAGATTGTTAGCTAAAGTGGCCGGCGAAATTAGGTAGTGATCAGTGGAGGAAGTGGAAATTGTGAGCCATTTATGCGCGTTGGTTGACTAAAGGGCAGGGGTTTGAGAGTGCGGCAGGCAGACTGATTGAGAAAGAGTGGTGGGATCCTTTGAGGGTGGGGTTGGAGAATTGGGCGGGGGTGGTTTCGCGAAGCATCTTGTCCCCTATCATCCTGTCGTCCAGGTATCGCTTACGAATGTCGGTCGATCGTTCGAATCGCCGACAATTCTCGAGGCGCGTCCTTCCGTGGGATGCGCGGAGGTGGTTTCATTTCTGCTAATAAGTGACCAAGAAAAGCAAGATGTCTCCGGGACCAGCAACCGAAATGCGGTCCAGGACTGATGTGTCAGGTGAATGTTACCGTATTAGGTGAATTCGGTCCGTCGGCGAAAAGCAAGGTTGGGAAAAGCAAAAACCTGGCTTTGTTGAACGGACACCAGTGAGGAAAATCGTGATTAATTTCGGGGGTGAAGGACATGTCGGGTGAAACAGAAATTGAAGTTTCCGTAGTTTCGGAAGAGGATTTGGAGTTGGACGGTTCAAGAAGCAGTTCCACACCCGCCGAAATGCTACTTCAGGAAAAGAACGGAAAAGGTGGATGTGGATTGGGGAATCCATTTAGTTTTGATGTTGGGAAAGCGACTTTGAGGCCGGCTTGCAATTCGCAATATACTTCTTTTAGTATTTCGAATATTCTTGGGAGACCGGAATCCCCGCCGGCGGATTCGACGTCGGTTTCTGGTGAACGACAATCTGATGCGGATAGATCGTCGCCATTGCATCCTCCGAATTCGCAGAGTAATCAAAGGATGCTTTCTTGTGGGAGTCCGGGTTCTAGAATACTTTCGACGTCTTCGTTAAAACTTCCTGGTGGGCAGAGACAGGTCAATCATTCGACGGAAACAAGGAGCAATTCCGTCGGGATCGGGTGCGCTCTCAGCAACACCAGTCCGGTGTCAACTTATTCTTCCAGTGATGCGAATAGTACGCTGATGGGACATCAAGCGTCGGCGGATCTCGCTATGCTTTCCAGGTACTTGATTATAACAAGATAAGTGTGCAGGGGGGGGGGGTGTAGAGTTGCTGAAAATAGATTTATTTTAAAGATTGAAATACTCAGTAATAATGAATTATTAGAGGTCTGCTTTATAATTTGCTGATGACTATACATTTTCGTTATTGGAAACTTAATTTATTACTGCGATTAGTTTTGCTATAAAATGGATCATAGTGAATTGAGTTCGTTAAACAAAATTTATTTTAAACATATAGGTCATAAAATAAAACGTGAAGAACACTTCCAGCTTCATAAATTAATCTCACGTCAGCCTTAAACATAAACAAATTTTGTGATTCATAGACATTTTTTTATATTGAAATTAACGGCATGAAATTGACCCTGTGAGATAGAATCTGAATCAATGTCTCACAAAAATGAAGCTGTATCCCTTCAAATTAATCCAGTTTATTATTGCGTGGGACATTATTTTAATATACAAAGTTGATTCAAATTTTATTCAAAAATTTTCTAAATAATATATTTCTATATTGAGTTCCAGTGGCTAATTTTCTGGTTGAGATAATATTATAGATTTCAAGGCTGAATCGGTTTTGAGAACTAAATTCAAAATGCTTAATCTACAAAATTATCCACTTCGGAAAGCATAATTGCAATCAAATTCTATACCCTCATCTGAATGTAGACTTTTTTTTTTTTCTAATTTTAGGTTCGATCAATGGAAGAATTTTCTGTCGCAATCGCAAAACGGAAAATATGACAGCTTTATATTTTGATTTAATACTTGGTTCATTGATCAAAAGTTAAAGTAAAAACTATTCAGTAGCTACGATTTAAGTTCTTTGTCGGATCATATTACGAGCTTAAACAGTGTTTTGTATATTCTGACTCGCTTTCTCTTGTTCATGATGCAAAATACAAAAATCTATTCAGATGAGGACGTAATATGAGATAATTATGCTCTCCCGGCAGGATTCGTATTTTCTGCTTGGGTATCCAATAGCCAAACATTAGCATTTGTTTCTATGGAAATAATAAGGATGAAAATAGAGGGAGAATTAAAAAGAAAGGGCTGAAATATTAACTTCCATATCACAAAAGCAATCTAGCTAAAAAAAAATGTGTTATTAATGAGCATCTATAAATTTTGTTAATAAATTAAAATTTAGATTTTTATACAGTTTCAATGTTAACTTAATTTATACGTAACTAATTTTCTGCAGTTTAAATTTGTATAGTACATTGAATGAATGCTTCATATATAATGTTGAAGTATATCTGTGTGTTCTTTAAATTTTACAGTTCACAAGAGTGCAATTAAAATAAAAAAGTATTATTATTTTCTGATTTTGTATTGTGGACGCATTGAAATTTATTTATATAATTACTGATACATATATTATATTGTTTTTATATCCGAACTAAAGTACGGAATTTAAAGTAATAAAATTCGCTTTCCTGAATACATTTTCTGTATTCACGAAGAATTTATTTAAATGTAATAGCCAATTACTTTGTCATTCAAAAAATAGTTTACAAAATATAAATATTTTATTTTAGAATAAGCTATTTAATTATGCAATATTGAATCCACTTATAGGCATTTAATAACGAATTATACTCTTAACAATTCTGATTATCGAAACAAAATTATTACAAAAAATTTGTTTAATTGTATGCATTAAAATAATCGATACTTGGATTTTGTTTTATTTTTTTTTTATTTCATAACTGCAACGGAGATAAATGCATTTATGATATGAAATTTAAGTTTTCTTTTGAAGGCCTAAAGTCAAGCCACATCGACTGCAATGGCTATTATGCAAGGAAAATTCAATTTATTAAAAATAATATTAATTGTAAATAAATAGTTAAAGTTTCGAAATACCATTAAACGAAACAGAAATACAGTAACATTTTAAAAATAATTTATACATTTTCCGAAGAATTTTCAAATTTCAGTTCCAATATTCCCTAAAACACTGTCCTACGCTCAGTTTTAAATGAATATATTTGAAACAACATATCTTTATTTCTAAGTTTTTTTATTGGATTTGTTTTAAAGAATGTATGCAATGAAATTTTTTTCTAATTATTACATTGTAAAATGTATTTTAATTTATTTTTTACTTCTTGATTTATATGTAATTATGAGCCCAACGCATTTTCTTTATTCAAATAGAAGTATTTTATGAAGCTTGAAAAATGTATTTTGAAAGCAATAAAAAACATCTTACTGTGAACAGTATCCTATGGATGACACAAATGTATTTTCAGTTTATCGTGTCATTCTAATGTGTAAAATAGTTTGCAGTTACAAAAAATTTTCACGTTTTTCCTTTTAAATATCTTTGAAGCAAGACATAAAGTTTAACAGATTGTTAAAAATATTTTTAGAGCAATCGTAGTTTTTTACTCGCAAACTAAAAGATAAGAAGATTTAGCGCTTACTCAATAAAAGAAATTAATTTCAAATTCATTTATTTAATTTATCCATATTCGACTTACTATCATTTTTAAATTGAAAATAATTTTTGTTATACGAATCACTTTTATATTTGCCTAATTCTTTTCTAGACAATCAAATGCTTTCTTTGCTTTCAACCAGGTAGCAATGTTTACATTTTCAATTGCTATAATCATTGCGGATCAATTACTGCAATAATCGCTTGTCAATTCGAAATAGTGTCATCCTCAGCATACCTGAAAGTGTAATCGTGAGATAAACCAGAAGTTTACAAAATAATAAGCGAAAGTAACCGTTAACAGTGGGAAAGAAATGTCGAAGGTCTGTTCGCCTAATTATCTCGGTAACCGATTACGCGCTCGAGTAAACGCCTAAAGCTAGTCGGTTAATCCGCTGTTTAGACGTTCGCCTATTTTCCCTGAAGACAGCTGAGTGTTTCCAGATAGGGATCAACGTAAATTTATCGTATACGCTTGAAAAAGTTACAGTCTAAAGAAAAATGAATTCCATTTTCAGCATATTATACTCAAGGAACAATACTTGCAGGTCAAGTTAAATAATAACCAGAAACCGCAACTTAAATGAATCCATACAAGCAAAGTAGCTTAAAGATATTTAGCTTTGTGTTTCCACTCTATTTGTACACAAATCGGTTTAAATTGTACAATATTTTATTACTAGATCCATTTCTATGCTTCTTCTCTATTCATATTTTGTAGAATCAAATTTTTCAGTATCCAGTCCAGTAAATTTTCAAAACATATTCCGAGAAAGTATAGAAACAATTTGGTTTCGAACTATAGAAGAATTACTGTTTGATTTTGATAAACTTAAGGGAATTGAAGAGATTAACTTTTTGTGAAGGGTTTTCTTATTTATCAGAAATTGTTTAATGATGCTTTACATTACTGAATAATGTATAAATTATTATTTCTATCAAGAAGTGAAGTCGGTTTATATAAGTCATTAAATACTCATGAGAACTAAATATCTAAACAATCCAGCTTGCTGAAAATACAATCCCAAGAGTTACAATTCAAAAGCGTACGGAATGAAAATTCTAGAAGTATATAGAATATAAAATGTATTTATACGACCTACCTGATCTCCGTAGGGAAAAGATCCGTGTAACTGTTAAATCTTTTTCTACAATTAGAGTTCTAAATTTTTTGCTTCAAAAGTTAATAAATAAATAAAAGTCCTTAGTTACACGAAAGAAAAACTTATGTCAACAAAAATAAGGTGGTCTAAATTGGCCCCGAAACATGTTGGTTCCGTGGTAGAGTATAAAAAGGACGGCGAAAGGAATTAGTGAGAGGTTGGTTTTTGGTTGACTTTTTTCTTTTTTTCTCTTTTTCTCCCTCTTTTTTCATTTGGTTATTCTTGTCTCTATTGAGCCAAAAAGTGAGATAATTTGGAATTCTGTTTTTTTAATTGTGAATCTTTTTCAAGCTCATTTTGCATAAAATTATTCATGATAAAATAGATCTCTTTTCGATCTTAAGTTAAAACAAATTTAATTTTTCAAATTGATTTTTCACGCTTTAATTAATATAGACTATATCAGTGAAATACCAGGTGTATAAGCTTAAATCCGCTGTTTGCTCAGAGATGGCGGTAGTGAACATATTTAGCTACAATAGAAACGTCATGCTTTTTTTGTGTGAGTTCGACACCTGGCTACATAAATCAGTGCACATATTCAGTTTTTTTATACAACAACATAAATTTTTCCTTGAGTAACCATGTCTAGTTTTGTGCCTGAAAAGGAGCATTTGCGGGAAGCTCTACTTTTTTGCTTCAATTTGAAGGAATCGGCTGCCGAATCACATCGAATGCTTGTGAAGGCCTATGGTGACAGTGCTTTATGGGAAACAACTTGCAGAGACTGGTTTCGTCGGTTCAAAGACGGTCATTTTGACTTGAGTGACAAAAAGCGTGAAAATCGGCCCAAAAAAGTTGAGGACCATGAATTACAGGCTCTTTTGGATGAGGACGATACACAAACACAAAAAATGCTTGCCGAACAGTTAGGTGTTACTCAACCGGCCATTTCCATGCATTTACATGCCATGGGAAAGATCCAAAAAATGGAAAAATGGGTACCCCATGAATTGAACGATAGGCAGATGGAGCGACGCCAAAACACATGTGAAATCTTGCTTGCTAGACACAAAAAAAAGTCGTTTCTGCATCGTGTGGTGACTGGAGACGAAAAGTGGATTTATTTTGAGAATCCGAAACGAAGGAAATCGTGGGTCGATCCCGGACAACCATCAACTTCTTTCTCAAGACCTAATCGCTTTGGACGCAAGACGATGCTGTGCGTTTGGTGGGATGAGCAGGGTGTCGACTACTATGAGCTATTAAAACCTGGTGAAACTGTCGATGCTCACCGCTACCACCAACAACTAATCAAATTGCGCCGTGCTTTGCGTGAAAAAAGGCCGGATTATGAAGAAAGACATGAGAAGCTGATTTTTCTTCACGACAACGCCCCATCGCACACGTCAAAAATGGTCCAAAACTACTTGAAAACACTAAACTGGGAGGTGCTACCTCATCCCGCTTATTCACCAGACCTGGCCCCTTCTGATTACCACCTGTTTTCGTCGATGGGTCACGCGCTCGCTGAACAACACTTCGATTCGTACGAAGACGTCGGAAAATGGCTTGACGAGTGGTTTGCATAAAAAGATAAAGACTTTTTTTGGCGTGGTATACACAAATTGCCCGAGAGATGGGGAAAATGTATAGCAAGCGAGGGAAAATACTTTGAATAAAGTTTATATTATTTTCTGCAAAAAAAAACTACTTTCTTTTGCCTAAAAAACAGCGGATATAAGCTTATACACCTGGTACAAGAAACATTTTACGAAAAAAATAGAACGCTTAATAGTAAAAAATTATTTTTTAATAAAATAGTTTATATAAAATACAGTTAAATTGGAATATTCATTAAATTTTTTTTAATTTTGTGTTTCACATTGTTTTATGAACCCAGTTGGTAGCGTAGTACAAATACACAATAACATGCTATGTCATTTATATTCAATCTATATAACAAATTGTATGGAGCCACAAATTATCCAATACATGGACTTTACGTAATTTTTTCTACAGAATCGAAAGTCCTTGACAGATTTTCCATATCCTACATATTCGAAAACTTTGTTGAATTCAAAATTGTTTCGATAATTTAAAACCCAAATTTATTTTAATATAATGCGTAGTGGAACTTTAAAGAATTTGTAAACAAAAAAAACGTATTTTGAAAAAGTTGCACTTACAAGGTTATGCGGTGCCACTCTTCAAATATTACACTTACACTAAATCTCTAAATTATATTTATAAATCTGTACAAGAAGAGGTCTGCAGGCGACTTCCAGTTTGTGTTTCGTAGATATATCCATAAGTTGAAAAAAAAAATTTTTTTCAAATTTTTATTGCAGGTTTTTTATTGCTTATGTTTGCGAAAAATTGCCAATGACAGATAACAAATTTCATCCGAAGTCTACATACCAAAAGCTTCAATCTTAAATGTCCACGAAGAAAATTGGACAGAAAAAAAGCATTCAGCGTAAGGGTATAAAAACCAAAATGTTCTTATTTTTCTTATTCTTAAACCACTGATAAGAAAAGCAAAGTATCTATGAATAGTAGGGTGGGTCGAAAATAAATACTTTTGGAATTCGAAATCGCTACAACGCGGAAAAGTAGCGTATTGGAGTCATAAAAAATTATAATTAATTTGGAATCTATCGACATGCAGCTTGGTTACCCGCGCTCAAAAAAAAGGTTTAAAAAATTTCTTGTTTTGCAGAGATTTTAAATTTTATTAAGTTTCAATTTTTTTCACATACCTGGAGGTCAAAAAAGTCTTCTCAATTTTTTCAAACTTTTATCTATTATTTTCTAAGAGATAATTCCTATTTAATTTAACATTGTTTTCGGATATTTTTTTAACGCGTTTGCAAATAGGAGGAAAATTATTTGAGGCACATGAAAACTTTTTAGTGACAGAAATGCATTAGAAAAAAAATCCCCAAGACCCAGGAATCGAAATTGGCAATAGAGCGAAATTTTAATTTTTGCTTTTGGTATTTTATGAATTTATCTTCATAACCTGTAGTTTAAACATTTTCGTGAGCATATGTGGATTTTTAAACATAGAAATACACTAGAAAAAAAGGCACAAGAACAGGAATCAAAATTAGCTATACAGCGAATTTTTCAAATCTTTATTTTGGTGTTTTATGAACTTATCTTTATAACTTGTAGTTTAAACATTTTTGTGAGTATGTGTGGATTTTTGAACATAAAAATACACTAGAAAAAAAATCGACCAGACCCAGGAATCGAAATGGGCAATAGAGGGAATTTTTTAATTTTTGCTTTTGGTATTTTATGAATTTATCTTCATAACTTGTAGTTTAAGCATTTTTGGGAGCATGCGTGGGCTTTTTAAACATAGAAATACACTAGAAAAAAAAGGCACAAGAACAGGAATCAAAATTAGCTATATACATATATACGTGTTTTATGAACTTATCTTTATAGCTTGTAGTTTAAACATTTTTCTAAACATGTGCGAGTTTTCTAAACATACAAATACAATAGAAAAAAAATCGACAAAACCCAGGAATCGAAATTGGAATGACAGCAAATTTTCGTATTTCGGAATTTTGTATCTAACAGAATTAATTTTGTTTATTTATAAGTTTAACATTTTTCGAGCTTGTGTGGAATTTTAAAGCTTAGAAATACACTATAAAAAAATCAACGAGACCCAAAAATGAAAATGCAAACATAAAATTTTTTAAATGCTGAAGCGGCGTTTCCTCTTTTTTAATATTTTTATTTTGGCCTGAAGTATCGTTAGTAAGTTGACACAATGGATGAATGTGTAGATTTTGTGAAAATTAATACTACGGAAAGTTCAAAGTGCCCGTTATTCGGATTTGCAAGTGAACTATAGGCTTAAAACTTCCACTTAAGCTCGAAAAATGTTAAACTTATAAGTAAAAAAAATTAATTCTGTTAGATACAAAATGTATTTCCATGTCTAAAACCCCCATACATGCTCAAAAAAATGTTTTAAATACAGGTTATAGAGATAAGTTCTTAAAATACAAACATCAAAATTTTAAACATTCGCTCTATAGCAAATTTCGATTCCTGGGGCTTGTTGATTTTCTTTCTACTGTATTTCTATGTTTAAAAAATCCACACATGCTCACAAAAATGTTTAAACTACAAGTTATGAAGCTAAGTTCACAAAATACCAAAATCAAAATTTTAAAAATTCACTTTATTGCCCATTTCGATTCCTGGGTCTTGGGTTTTTTTTAATGCATTTTTATAACTAAAACGTTTTCATGTACCTCAAATAATTCTCCTCCTATTTGCAAACGTGTTAAAATTTTTTTCAAAAACAATAGCAAATTAAATAGGAATTATCTTTCAGAAAATGATAAATTAAAATCCGAAAAAAATTGAGAAGACTTTTTTGACCTCCAGGTACGTAAACAAAAATTGAAACTCAATAAAATTTAAAAACTCTGCAAACAATAAAATTTTTGAACCTTTTTTTCGAGTGCGGGTAACCAAGCTGCATATCGATCGATTCCAAATTAATTATTCTTTTTTAAAACCCCAATTACGCTACTTTTCCGCGTGTTAGCGATTTCGAATTCCAAAGGTATTTATTTTCGACCCACCCTAATGAACAGCATAGCAAATTTTATTTTTTTATCTCTATTCTACATGGACCGAATTAATTGCAAATCGGGCAGGCCGTGCACGCTGAAGTCACAGAATGGTTTCGTTACAGAATGTTATTTTTCAAAGGCTTTTTGAGGGTACATATGTTACCGATTAAATTAAACAAACTTTTTGACTAAGGTATGAGTATTATAATTTTTAAAGTTGGTGACGCAGTTTGTAAGACATTTTTTCAAATTTTCTAAAAGTGTCTAATCCAATATTGATATTTGTCTTTTTCTTCTCAATTCTTACAGACATTTTCGTTCAATTTAAAAATCCGTTTAAAAATCCGCCGTTCTGAAAATGTTTAAACTTCATTTTCTTATTAGTCCAAT
>CAKNWT010301729.1:0-22171 GCA_932066315.1 Andricus coriarius | reverse complement strand
TGGGGGGAAAGAACTAAAGGAATGGGCATGGATAATGTGCATGGTCGTATACACAGGTCCGGGGGCTCTCGTGGTGGGGGACATTCCCTAATGTAAGCCAGAAAGTTTCGCAAACTGACCACTGAATGTAGTGGCGTATGTGTTGAGCAGTGTAGGATTTGAATTTGAAAAGAAAAACAAAAAACGTTTTCAAACATTTTCTAACCTCAAAGTCTCAACTGGTGTCAAGAATATTTGGTGAAGTATTAATTTTGGAATTTTGATTACTATAACCATTTTATCGGTTAACTTAATTTGCCACCGACAATTCTTATTTATAAGAAATTTTTATTATGATTAAAAATGGGTGTTAAGGCCACTCGTTGCACTATATTAATATTTTGAAAAATCAGTTTCATGCAATTTACTTTAAATCATATAATTCTTGCATCATTATGCGTTTATTATTTTCATTAATTAAAAATGCATCCATATTATTCAAATGTTTGAATACATCTGGATTAAATTGACTTCTTGAAATAAAAATTTCAAATTAATCCGCCACTTTCTCTACTCTACTATTACGCCACTACCAGAAGTGGCAACTTTGTGAAATAATCGGAAGCTTCTATAAGGGAACTTCCCCCACCACGAGAGCCTCCGGAACTGTGTATACGACCGTGATAATGTGTAATAGAGTATGGAGAGGAGAGGGTGGCCAGAGTTATGGAAAGAAGGAGTAGTGGTACCCATGGTGAAGAAAGGCAAAGGGGAGGAGGTTAAAGATTATAGAAGTGTGACGTTCATGCCAGCATTAGATAAAGCATATGTAACGGTCTTGTCGTAGAGATTGAAGAAAGAAGTAGAGGGGAAAAAGATAGAACCTCCGAATTAGACAGGGTTTAGACAAGGGATGGGGGTGATGGACAATATATATGTTCTGTATTATCTGATGAATAAAAGGATTAAAAGAGGGAAAGGGGCAATCATAGCAATATTCGTAGACTTAAAAACGGCGCGCAGTGGACCTTTTTTGAAATTCTGTCTCATAATCGTAGAACTTTGAATCGGAATGACCTAGAGGGATATATACATTATTTTAATTAAAGAAAAATCTTTTCCGAATATAGAAAAATTATAGAGAAAGTAAAAAAAATGGTGACCTTGAAAATCTGTATTGAAGATGGAATTTTTGGCAAAAAAAAAATCGCTTATTGAATACCAAAAACGCTTCAATTTTACATTTGATGTGCTATACACGTTTTTATGTAGATTTTTGCATGCCCAATCCGAATCTGACATATAAATCGTTGTAAGTAAAAATACAAAAATGACGGACCAATATGACGGACCAAAATTGTAAAAGGAAACCGATTCAACTAAAATTTGCTACAAGTGAGTTTTTCGAGTTACTGATTTCAAATACAAGGTCAAAATTTAAAAATTCAAAGTGGCGGATGCGATATGGCTATTTTAAATTCTGAAATTTTAACTTTGGATTTCAAATCATCCACCTGAGAACCCTCCGATAGGCTATTTTAAATCAAACAAATTTTGTTCTATAATTTTGGTCCGCCATATTGAATCCGCCATTTTTAATTTGTTAATTTTGACCCTGAATTTGAAATCAGCGACTCGAAAAACCCCTTGTACCAAATTTAAGTCAAATGGATTTCATTTTACAATGTCGTTCCGCCATATTGTATACGCCATTCATAATTTTTTAATTCTGACCCTTGATTTAACCCTTAAATGACACCGGGGGTCCAAAATATCCCAGACCTTTTTCAAAGTTCCATGAAAAGTCGATAAATTGTTTTTTTCAATAATTTTTTTCGCAATTAACAAATAAAAATCCGGCAACTATGAGGCAATATTACAATAAAGAAAGGTTTGAAATATATGGAAAAAAAATTTCAGATCGAATTGTTTATAACTTTCAGAATTATTGCATGTTTTCTGAGCTGGGTTCCAACGGCCCCCATGTGTCATCTACGTGATTATTTAGAGGTGTGTCATTTAAGTGTTAAATTCAGCGACCCGAAAAACACCCGAGTAGCATTCTTTAGTCAAATCGGTTTCCTTTTACAATATAGATCCGCCATATTGGATCCGCCATTTTAAATTTTTTAATTTTGACCTTCGATTTGTAATCAGCGACATCAAAAACCACCTTGTAGAAAATTTTAGTCAAATCGGTTTCGTTTTACAATTTTAGTCTGCCATATTGGCTACGCCATTTTGGATTTTGTCTCACAACGATTTACAGGTCAGATTCGGATTGTCCATGCAAAAATCTATATAAAAACATGTATAGCACATCAAATGTAAAATATAAGTGTTTTTGGCATTAAATAAACGATTTTTTTGCCAAAAATTCCATCTTCAACACAGATTTTCAAGGTCGCCATTTTTTTTTACTTTCTCTATAATATTTCTATATTCGGAAAGGCTTTTTCTTTAATTTAAAAAAAATGTCCCTCTAGGTCATTCCGATCCAAAGTTATACGATTTTGAGATAGAATTTTAAAAAAGGTCCGCTGTGCGGCGTTTGACTCCTTGGACCGATCCGAGATAGAAAAAGTTATGGTGAAAAAATGGTATACGAGAGGGGTAAATAAAGAGAGTATCGGAAATTTTCAGAAAGACAAAAAGCAGGGAAAGGTAGGAGAGCAAGTGGGAGATAGTTTCTGGTTAGTGAGAGGAGTAAGGCAAGGCTGTCCTCTGAGTCCACTTTTATTTAATATATTAATCTCAGATTTAGAAGAAGAAATGAAGAGAAAGGGATAGGGAGGAGTTAGGATGGGAGAGGAAAAGATATATACACTGGCATATGCGGACGATATAGTTTTGATGGCAGAGGATGAAGAAGGGATAACGGGCTTAATTACAGGATTGGAGAAATACTTAGATGGGAAGAAGTTGAATTTAAATGTAGAAAAGACAAGGATAATGAGGTTTAGAAAAGGAGGGGGTGGAAAGAAAGAATGGACTGGGAAATGGAAGGGAGTAAAGTTAGAAGACGTAAAGGAGTTTAAATATTTGGGATATACCTTGCAAATTAATGGAGATCATAGAGCTCATATAAGAGAAAGGATACAAAAAGCGACAGGAATAATGAAACAGATATGGGAAATAGTAAAAAGAAGGTTTAAGAAAGATTGGAGAAGGAGAATCTGGTTATTTGATACGTTGGTATGGCCGATATTAGGTTATGGAGCAGATATATGGGGGTGGAAGGAAAGGAAAGAGATTGAGAGTTTACAAGAAAGGTATATAAGGTGGACGCTAGGAGTAGACTGGAGGTCGCCTGGATATATGGTGAGAGAAGAAGCACAGAGGGATAAATTAAGTACTATAGCGGATAATAGAGCAAGTCAATTTGAGACGAAGTTAAGGGAGGGGAGTTAGCGAAAAAATGTTTGAAGGAGGTAGAAGAAATGAGAGGGAGGGCGGTAGAAATAATAAGATGGGAAGAAGAAAGGAGGGAGTTTTTTAGTGCTAAAGATATAGGAATGGAGTAAGCTATGGGGAATTGGAGAGAAGGGACAGGGAAAGAAAATTAATGGAAAGATGGGGAATGATTGTGGAATCAAAATATAATAAATAGTATAAGATGATAAAAAAGAAAGGAGTACCAAAGTATTTAGAAAAGGGATGCGAAGAGAGAAGATGAACCAGAATAGCAAGATTTAGATTGGGAAACGGTGTAAGGGAGGGGATATATTGGGAAAAGGAAGGGAACAGAATGTGCAGAATATGTGAATGGGGGGAGGAAACACGGGAGCATGTATGGGAAGGATGTAGGAGAGGAATGAAAGATAAAGAAGCTGGCAAGAGAATGTGGTAAAGATTCTAGGGGAGGATGGAATGGGTGAGGAGTAGATGAGGGAGTTGGAGGGGGCTAGACGGGCGGATGAGAAAGAATGAAAGAATGGACGTGGAAAAATGGCATAATGAGAATGAGATAGAAGAGATGTGAAAGTGAAGGAAAAAGGAAACGGAAGACGCATATATTAGAAGCGTAAATATCTGTAAGTAGTTATTATGTAATAGTATAAGCAGATTAAGATGCGCTCGCTCTCACTCGCCCACTCTCGCTGTCGATCGCTTGCTCACTTTTTCGACAGTAAAACTGCGCTATATGAGTATAGAAGTAAGGAGATAGATATAAGAATTGATGTAAATAGTTGTAAATATTTGTAAATAGTAAGGGTAAGATAATATAAAGTTTGAAGATGGTCTTGTAAGGAACGGAGGTCACGTAAACCCTTAGGGGACACATTATGAATGAAGAAGAATCAAACTTGAATATTCTTACGTCAACAAAAAACAGATAAAGTGTATGATACGACGATCAGATAATACATTCAGTCAAGTTAAGGTTATGTTTAATATTTGTAATTGAAAATAAAAACGGAGTGAGAAATCTGAGAACGAATGATCTGTAGTCAACATTTAAAATTTTATCTATTTTCGGTTACTTAAATTAATTTTTATTTATTAGAATATTCTATAATTATAATACAGGGTGTCTTAAACTCAAATGTCCGGACTTATATAACTGTAAATAAAAAAAAATTGAAAATTCCTTTTCCAAAATTCAGTTGAACTTTTAGTTTTTGAGTTATAAAATATTTAAGCTGAACCAATCAGGAGAGCCATATAAGTAGTCGCGTATGCGTGAGCAAAGGTTCAACGCAGTGTTATCGAAGTGAGCACAGAGGTGGGGTTAGCGACGGGAGAACACTATGCTGGATTCCCGCTCACGCACACACGACTGTTTGTACGGCGCTCCTGATTGGTCCAGCTTAAATATTTTATATCTCAAAAACTAAAACTTTAACTGATTTTTGGGAAAGAAATTTTTTATTTATTTTTTTTATTTTTATACAGCTATATAAGTCCAGACACTTGAGTCTGGGACACACTGTATAGAAAACACAGCCGTGAAATATAGTCGTGAAATTCCAATGCGCGATGCGCATGCGCTCTGACGATTTTAACATCTGAATGTGTTTCAATTTAACATACAAATATTTTTACGCCTAATATCACAAACAGATAGTAGATGTTTGGCATGAACATCTGAATGTTAGGTGGTACAAGCTTACCCTTTCAACATCTACATTTAAACATCCATTTTTCTCCATGTATATACAATTGCGGATGACGATGAGCATCAGCAAACCTGTTTGCAAGAAATCTATTAACTTTTAATAATCTAATAATTAGGATAAGAAAATTGTTGTGTCCAATAAAAGAAAATACAGAGATGTGTTTTATTATATACTAGCTTTAAAATTTCAATTATTTTAAGTAAATTTGAATCCTTTAATAATAATTAATTTTTAAATTGATATTTATACTTTTCAAAATTCAACTAATTCAATTTTAATTGCAAAATTGAATCTTAAGAAAGGAAAAATTGAACATTTAGCGTCGAACATGAAAATTCAGAACTGTAAAATTGTAATTATTCGAAATTTAAAAAGAAAAATCACTTTCTGAGGTATCAATTTCAGACATTTTAATTTTTATCTGTTTTTATTTTATACAACACAACTTTTTTTTTTTTTAATTTCAAATCGTTTAGTTTTTAAAACATTTCCTTCACAAATATTATTTATTATTGATTTATTTCAATAAAATATTTTTCAATTTGAAATTATTTGTATAAATCTTCAACTAAACATTGGGCAATTTAAAAATACTACATTGAAAATTAAATTAAAAAAAGTAATAGAAAAAAAGATTGCTTTAATATTATTCCAATGTTTGAAATTGCACAATTTTAAGATTTTTAATTTGAAATTGCTTTATATTTACATCTGAAATAATTAAATTTAAAACTGAAATCAAGGCTTTAATAAGGTTAAGATTTAATAGCGAAATTGTTGTGAAATTTTTAATAGTTTGATTTGAAGCAAAAAAAACTTTAGTTTCAAGGCCTCCAAGATTAAACTGTTTTAGAATTGCGCATTTAAAACTATAATTTGAAATTGAAATTATATCGATCCCTCAGCGTGACAGTTTATTTATTACTCCATTCACTTGAATGCAGGTGTTCCGTTGTACTGAACGGGGGCAAAATCACCTGTCTTCTTTATTTTCGAAGACCTTATCAAATTCGAATTATTTTTTCTTCAAAATTTGAATTAACCATAAATTTCGGCAAAACTTACAGCCTGAGTTATTGTTAATTCAAAAAGAAACTTCTGTTACTTTAAGGATATTGAGAGAATTTTTCAAAGCATATGCAAAAAAATTATTCACCTCACGATTAACCCTGTTACATTATTTGATGAAAAAATTGTTTAAACAATTATCAATAACTTGAAGGAAATAAAAATTATATATCAGAAAGTAATTCAATTTAAAAAAAACTGTTGGTATTTTTAAAAATAAATTCAAACAGTCTTAACATAAACGGAACTTTGAGAAGGTGTTCAAATTTAATTTTTGTTTAAAGTAAGTTCAGTTTTACGAAGTATTATTTCCAGTCTCTAAGTTTTATTTAGTGGCCGAATCCATTTTAAATCAGGCATGTTCTACACTTGAAGTTGCAAAATAATTTAAGGACGAAATATGTTGTCTTTTAGAGGAAATTAGGCGATACGTATTTTAAATTTTTTCTTTAAGCCTCTATAACTTTTGTATCTTTCGACACTTGTATTTGTTGCCATTTTTTTTAAAATTCTGCCTTCTACAAGGATGACATCCTGTGAATTTCATGCGGACTACATAACTTTCGTGAAGAAGAGAATTTCTTTTTGCACAAAATCGATGTTTCTAATTCTTCTCGCAAATAACGACAGATACAAAAAATGTTAAGACAAAAGTTTGCCCATTAAAAAAGATTCACAACAAATACCTCTTGCACTTTTGTTATATCTTGAGTCGTTTACGCAAAAAATTATAAAATAATATTTTTTTGGCAAAATCTCCTCCCGACCTCAAAATTGGTTTACCCGCATAGAACTGATAAGATGCCTTATTTATATTAGCAGCACATTTTTGAAAAAAGATTTGGAAGAATAATAACGATTTCCTGGCAAACGCTAACTTTTTAATTTATCCCATAATTTTTTACAGTTCCGGATTATACAGGGTGTCCCAGTACTCAAGGTATATTTTTATATTTTTGGATTCCTCATAAAAAATGGAGTTGAAAATAATCATAAAAATTTGTTGTAAAGTTAATAATTAATGAGTAATTAATAATAAAAGATTAACCAATCGGAAGCATGCGTTAGATGGACGACAGTCACTGATGAGGGTGTGTGCGTAAAAGAGTAATTTTAAATTTGCAGGAGGTCGTGAATATCAATGGTGCAACTTCACACGGCAACTGAGAGACGGAATTCTTAAAAAAACACCTTTTCCTTTAGAATACACGTTGAATATATCATTTTACCTAACTATCGGAAGTTTATTTGCGCATGTGCGGCTGCCATGTGCATCCCGCGTAGTATGAAAGTTGCTCTCATATTTTGTAAAAATGTATACAATATTGTACCTTTTGTCGGAGTGAAATTAAATGAAGACGATGTTCCGAGTGCGAAATTTGGCCAGTGTAAAACAGAAAAACATAGTTTTGCTCAATTGAGACGGTGGTTAAGTTGCCGGAAGCAGCCTATTAGTGGTAAAAAGGCTGAACTTGTAAACTGGTTTGTAGGCTAAGTTTATCATATTACAAATTTTTAATTATATTATTGTGATTGGAATAAATATTGAAGGTGAAAGACAGGATTTGAGTACTGTAATTGTTTTGAAATAAAATTGGTAGTGTTTTGGGAAGAAAATGGTAAAAATAGTTATAGTTTAGTGTCTTGTTTCAAGGCCGAAATTTCCGGAAAATTCCAAATTTGTTCTCTAAGTCTTTTGTATTCGCTGCACTTCAAATTCCCTGATATCTTTTGAATTCTTTTGTATTCTCTAAATTCTTTTGAAATTCTATAATTTTTTTAATTCTGTGAATGCTTTTGTAGTTTGTGTATTCTTTTGCTCTATGTGAATTCTTCTGAATTCACTAAATTCTTCTTAATTCTTTGAATTCTTCTTAATTTTCTGAATTCTTCTGCTATTCTCTGAATTCTTCCGGATTCTCTGATTTCTTCTGAATTCTTCTCAATTGTCTGAATTCGTTTAAATTCTCTGAACTCTTTTAAATTCTCTGAAACCTTTTGAATTCTTTCGTACTCTAAATTCTTTTGAAATGCTCTAAATTTTTTTTTTGAATTCTGTGAATTCTTTTGAAGTTTGTGAATTCTACCGAAATTTCTAAATTCTTCTTAATTCTTTTAATTTTTCTTAATTATTTGAATTCTTCCGGTATTCTCCGATTTCTTTCAAATTCTCTTAATTCTCCCAAATTCTTTGAATTCCCTGATTTATTCTGAATTCTCTGAATTGTTTTATAATGTTCTGAACTCTCTAAACTGTTTTGAATTTGTTGAATTCACGGTATCACTGAATTTTTAAAATGTTTTTCAATTATCTTAAAATCATTCGAATACACGTTGAGTTATTTTAACTTTATTTGAATATTTTGAATCTTATAGAAGTCAAGCGAGTTCTTCAGAATACAATTTTTTTTTTAATTCTCTTGAAATCTTTACCATGCACCATGAATTGTTCTAACTTTCTTCAAGTCTTTTATATTGTTTGAACTCTCCTGGATTATTCTAAATTCTCTTATTCTTTTAAATTATTTTGAATTCCTTCAAGGGGTTTAAATTCTGTAGGATTCTACAGGATTCAAAATATTCGGAGAAAGTTAAAGTAATTAAGCGTGTATTCTAAAGATTTCAAGTGAATAACAAATATTTAAAAGAAGGAGTTCAAACTAACTCAAGGTGTATTCTAATGATTTCAAGATAATTAAAAAACATTTTTAAAACATTCAGTGGTATCGTAAGAATTCGACGAATTCAGAGTAGTTTAAAGAGTTCATAATATTTTGAAACAATTCAGAGAGTTCAGAAGAATTTAGAGAACTTAGAAGAATTCCGAAGAATTCACAGATATCAAAAGGATTCACAGAATTCAAAATAAATTTAGATAATTTTAACAAATTTAGATAATACAAAAGAATTCATAGAATTTAAAATATGTCACAAAATTCGAAAGAATTTAGAGAATACAAAAGAATTCAAAAGATTACAGAAAATTGAAAAGAGTTCAGAAAATTGAAAAGAGTTCAGAAAATTTAAAAGAGTTCAGAGTATTTAAAACAATTCAGACAATTGTGAGGAATTCAGAGAATTAGGAAGAATTCAGAGAATTCGGAAGAATTCAAAGAGTAGCGGAAGAATTCAGAGAAATAAGAAGAATTCAAAGAATTAAGAAGAATTTAGAGAATTCAGAAGAATACACAGAGTGCCAAAGAATTCACAAACTTCAAAAGCATTCACAGAATTCAAAAAATTATATAATTTAAAAAAAATTGAGAGAATACAAAATAATTCGTAGAATTCAAAAGATTTCAGAGAATTTGAAAGAGTTCAGAGAATTCAATTAATTCAGACAATTGAGAAGAATTCAGAAAATTCAGAGAATTGAGTAGGTTTCAGAGAATACAAAAGACTTGGAGGAATTCAAAATAATGTATGGTGTACTCTAAAGGTTTCAAGATAATTGCAAAAAACTTCAAAAGAATTCAAAGGACCACAAGTTAATTCTAAGAATTCGTTTGAATTCTACAGAATTAGAAATACTCGAAGGAGGTTAAAATAATTCAACGTGTATTCTAAAGAAACAGATATTTTCTAAAAATGTCGTCTCTCAGTTGCCGTGTGAAGTCGCACCACTGATATTCACAAACTCCCGCAAATTTAAAATGACTCTTTTGCGCACACACCCTCATCAGTGACACATGGACTGTCGTGCATCTAACGCAGGCTTCCGATTGGTTAATCTTTAATTGTTAATTACTCAGTAATTATTAACTTTACAGCAAATTTTTATGATTATATTCAACTCCATTTTTTATGAGAAATTCAAAAATATAAAAATGTGCCTTGAGTATTGGGACACCCTGTATAAGGAAGGCATCCACCAGCTTTTTTGCGTGTTAAACCATTGCTGAGGCCGGCAGAATTTATTTTCCTGCAAGTAGCATTTCATCATTTTTCGCATAAACTATGCAAGATATCACAAAAGAAGAGCAGGTATTTTTCATGGAACTTTTTTAGACGTGTAAACTTTTAGTTCAATATTTTTGCGTATCTGTCATTTTCGAGAACAATAAGAAAATTAGATTTTATGACAAAAAGTTGACCAAAAATTGGCAAAAATATCAGTTTTTTAAGAAAATCGATTGTTCATATTTTCAAGATTTCGAAAAAAGACGACAAATTCTACCAACAAGTGGAAAGAAATTAAAAATACCTACAGCAGCGCAAATATCGATAAAATTTTTACACGCTCGTGTTTCACAGAGTGCGCTGGTGAGGACCCGGAGTAGCGCCGAGCAGTCCCTCAGAGCAGTGCAAAGCACGCGACTGCACCTGCGCGGAGCAAGGGCAGAAAAAGTGCGGATAACCGAATTCGACATTAGACGACGGGTAGTCCCCTCATTTCGTGTTCGAGGGTTCGCCCACTTATGATGCCATATCAAGGTGCATCGGATTATTTGAGATCTGCGGCTTTAGTTCTACGACCAAATGTACTCTCTACTGCCCGTTGTAATTCCACTGACGAATCTATCAAAGGCATGCACATAACACACACACAAATACACTAACTGAGACTTTAGGGACAGATCTGCCTACGGAATTCAATCAGACGCTTCATCTTAACCTTCAACAACCTTACTCTGGTTCGATGTGGTGCAGGAGTGGGGGTTCCAAATTCCGATTAAAATAGTCTGGAAGAAGTCGGAATAAATAAGTTTCTTCCTTATAAAATACCAACTTGCTGTTTCCCAGACGTTTTTAATCCTCTTATATGCATATTTGATCATTTATTATTCTTTTTAAAAATTCTCAGCTTGACTTTCATTACAGAAATTATATAATTGAAGAAATTAGATTAACAACAAATTAAATTCATGCCGCCAAGAAGCCTGCAGAACATTTACTAATGATTTACCTCATTAACTGCAACGGGGCGAACCAAGACGGGTAATTTCAGGCACGGGGCGGGCGGAGTCGCAGTCTGACTTCGTTTGTTTAGAAACGGGTCGCACACTTTCTTTTTTAACAACCCGTCAGACGAGCCAGGCTGAGTCTCTAGGCCCGTGCAGGTCTCTTTTTTATGTTTCAATATTTGAGTTTGAAATTATTGAATTTGTGAAGAATAAAATTATGGAGCTATTGACGCTTTTAATTAAAATTAAATTTGTTAAATCTATGAGGTTTCAAATAACTATTGTAAAATTTCAGAGAAAAGAGATTTAAACCTATCTAATTTAACCAGTTTTGACTTAAAACTTTTTAATTTTGAACGTTATGAATAGAAAACCAAAGAATTTGGTACATTTTTAATTTAGAAGTAGTAGTATAAACGTTTCTTCTTCAGCCTGTTGGCCTTAAAAAAATTGACTTGCTTAAACTTTCCTTTTTTTTTACATAATTTTCCTTAATCTAAGCCTCAAAACTAACATACATCCATACCTTATCTCTAGGATCGCCCGCTCTTATCGCCTTGCCTGCCTCGCTTCGCCTCACTCGCATGTCCCTACTCTCTCGCTTCCGTGTCTATTACTTAATGCTTATCTACTATTTACAATATATACATCCTGCTTACATCTACTTCCTCTCTTATTTAAAATCTTTACTCCTCCATTCCTCTTCCACCTTCCTTCTCTTCTTCTCCATCCTACCTAACACTCCCTTCACCCATTCTACTGCCCTTTTGTCCCCCCTTTCATGCATTAATACCTCCATGCTCGTTCCACTCCTTTCCACCTCTACGCACTCCTCCAACCATTGCTCCACTTTTGCATACCCCTTCCCACACAGTTGACACATCCTCTTTTCACTTGAGAGCCAGAACCTATTAAAATCCTCCATGTACCCACATATTATCCTCGCTATAAGCTCCTGACTTCCTTTCTCTCCTTTCCCACACAAATATTGCGCTCTCGCCCTTGGCATAATCCACACATAGTTCCCGTTAAACCTTGACTCTCTTATTCTCTCTTCCCCTGCTGTCTTCTCTCTCTCCATGCCGTTTTTCTTAACCAACTCATATACCTTCCTTCCTTCCTCATGCATCCTGCTCACTTCATCCATCTGTAGTCGATTCGTTATAAAATATCTTTCCCTTTCAGCCTCCATCCTCCCACCCCCTCTCCTGTTCTCCTTCTCCCACCAACACTCTCTAAGCAGCTTACTTCCCCGCTCTTCCAAAAATTTCTCCTCATATTCACAGGCCCTACTCCCAACTAGAATCCTTATACTCGTTCTCCCTGTTTCCCTCCTGACAATATAATTAGGCGTGTTTCTTGCCAACCCCAATGTCCACTTTACATACCTCTCCTGTGTCCTATTTACCTCTTCACTTTCCTTCCACCCCCATACGTCCACGCCATACAATAGCACACTCATCACTAGCGAGTCAAACAATTTCATTCTCCTTTCAAAATCATCTGCGAACAACTTCTTTCCCAACACCCAGGCCTGCCTCATCACCATATTTGCCCTCCTCACTCTCTCTTTTATGCGACCATCGACTCCCCCATTCCTCCGAAACACGAAGCCCAGGTACACAAACTCTTTCACCTCCTGCACCGCCTCTTCCTTGCCCCTCCACTCCCCTCCCTTATCCCTCCCACCCCCTTTCCCGAAAACCATAACCTTAAACTTTTCTGCATTCAGCTCTAACCTGCTCTTACCCAGGTATCTTCTCAGCCTCTTTATCATCTCCTTTAAGGCCTCCTCGCTTTTTGCCAGCAACACTATGTCATCCGCATACGCTAGTAACCAAATTCTAACCCCTCCTATCCTGACTCCTCCTACCACCCCGGCCTCCAGCTTACTTTCCATATCAGCAATTAAAATCGCAAAAAGCATTGGGCTAAGCGGACATCCTTGCCTTAACCCTCTATCCATCCAGAATCCCTCCGAAATCCCCTCCCCACCCCTTTCCTTATCTTCGGTCTCTTCATATATCTCCCTTACCCTCTCGATCAGGCCTCTCTCCACTCCACTATCCTCCATCGCCTCCCACAACCTTCCTCTATCCACCGAAGGAAACGCGCCTTTGAGATCTACGAAAAACGCGTACACTCTCCACCCCTTCTTCGCTAATTCTCTATCCACCACGTGCTGCAGAACGTAGATATTGTCGATAGTACTTCAACCCGCCCTAAAGCCCGCCTGCGCCTCCGCCAATATTCCTTTCCCCTCGACATCCTTCCGCAGCCTCTCCGCCACTACCATCGCATATACTTTATACGCCATATTCATTAGCGTAATCCCTCTATAATTTTCTTGTCTATTCCTATCTCCTTTCTTATACAGTGGGACTATTAAACCTTTTCTCCACCCTCCTGGAAATCCCTCCCCCCTCCATACTTTCTTCACCACCTCCTTCAGCCTCACCTTTACCTCTTGTGTACTAAACAGCCATGCTTCGTTCTCCACCCCATCCAGCCCTGCTGATTTTGACCTTTTTAGCTTCCTTATCTGTTTCTCTACCTCCTCATCATCCAACTCCTCCATCTCTGCCTAGCGCGTTCTTCTACTCCCACCATCCCTCTTCCTTGAATCTGAGCCCTGAAATGATTCTTTAGAAAACTCCCTCCACTCCTCACTCTCTACCTTCTCGCTTATCCCCACTCTACGCTTTCTAAACCTATTTATTATCTTCCAGACATCCACCTCTGTCTTAACATTTCCTAACTCTTCTTCGAGATCTTTCTCCTCTTCCTGTTCTTTCTTCTTACACATAAATCTAAACTCCTTTCTCATTTCTACGTAATCCTCACTTTTCGCTGTATCCTCTTTCCACTTCTTGTACTTCCTCTTCACCTTCCTTTTCATCTTTTTAAACTCCCTATACCACCACGACTTCACCATTCCTTTCTTCTTCTTTTTTAATACCTTCTTTTGCACGCAACCTTTCACTTTCTCTTTTAAATCCTCCCATATCTCTTCCACCGACTCCCCGTCAAAGCGTAACTCCCCTAACTGCTCCTTATACCTCTCTATCGCCTCCCTCGTCCAGCTCACCCTCTCGCCCGTCGACCCTTCTTTCCCCTTGCCTTCCGCCGCTCTCGCCCCTTACCCATAACCCTAATGGCTGATGGTCTGATTCAACCCTCCCTTTTACTGCGAATCTTTTCGTCTCCTCCCACCCTTTCATATTCATGATTACGTAGTCCATGACCGATACCCCCACCTTCCTTACATATGTGTATTCTCCCTCTTCGACCCCAGTTGCCATACCGTTCGCCACCGCCCAGCTTCTATCCTCCATCCAGTCCCGTAAAATCTCCCTATCCTTATTTATTATCTTATCCTTCGATTTCCTTTTAAAGCTCTCCCCTTTCCTGTAAAGGCTCCCTTCCCTCCCCATCTTCGAATTAAAGTCCCGACCTAGTACCACCATACCATGCTCTCTTTCGCCTAGCAAGTCTTCCACCTTTTCTTTAATTCTTTCCATCCCATCCATATTGTACACTGTCACAAACTTACACGTTATCCCTCCTATCTTTACTTCTCTCATTTGCACTCCCTTCCCCTCTTCCTCTCCATGAACTACTTCCTCTAATCCTTCTCTAACACCCGTTATAATTCCCCGACTAGCTCTTCCTATTTTCTTGACTCTGACCGCCTCCTGGAGTCTCCACCTATACCCCCTTGAAAGCATTGGTTCTATTCTATCGCATTCCTTTCTTTCTACCCACGTCTCTACCAGTCCCACAACATGAAACTCTTGTATATACCTCCAGAACTCATCGTCCTTCTTCTTTATCTCTGCTACGTTCCAGTATATCACCTTCAATACTCCTCTGCCCTGCATCACCCCCCACCCCCCTACTTCCTACGAAATAAATTCCCCTGCACTTCCTTCAACACCTCTTTCTCCTCGTCCCACATCCACATTTTCTCGTCTATTCTTATTTTCTGATATCCTACCTTCGCCGATCTCCCTTCACTCCTCTCTCTCCCAGCCCTGTCGTACAGCATTCTCTGCACATCCCTTTCCTATATCGTCAAATCGTGATCGATAAAAACTCCCCTATCCTTTATCTTATTCTTATTTCGCATTACCCCAAATTTTCCTTCCCAGCTCTCCAGCTCCACAACCGCCGCTTCCTTCTCCTTCCTTCCCTCCAACTTAACTTTTCCTACCATCCCTCTAACCCTCCCTATGCTCTGTAGCAGCGCTTCCACGCCCTCCCTTTCTTCCCCGCTCTTTAACTTCGACCCTCTTATCACAATATTGTTTTTCCTGTCCTCCTTTTCTCTTCTCTCCATTCTCATCTCCATTGCCCTTATCCTTTCCCTATCCGCCCTCTCCTCCTTTTCATTCCTACGCTCTCCCACTTTCTCTTCTATCATAATCCCTACCCTCTCCCAAATACCTTCAATCTCGCCTCCCGTACCCACTACAACTACTTTCATTTCCACCCTGCCCTCCACCTTTTCAAGCCTTTTCTCCGTCCTTTCCTTCCACCTCCTAACCTCCTCTTCCATCTGCTTTATTTTACCGTCTTTTTCTTTCCTACCCCTCTCTACCCCTTTTACTCTCTCCCTCAGCTCTTTCATCTCTTTTTCCCACTTCTCATCTCTGATTCTCAAATCCTCCCTCATGCCTTCCATCTGCTCCTTAGTTCCCCTTACGTCCTCCCTCAGCTCCCTGATCACGCCTAGTAGCATCCCGAGAGCCTCTTTCTCCGACTTTCCCTCCATTTGGGGGGGGGGGGGTGACCTGCTTGTCCCCCCGCTTTTTTTGAACGGACTCGCTACCTCGCTTTTCTCCGGACTCTCTTGGATGTCTCTCTTCCTCTTCAAGAGATCCTCCCCGTCACTTGCGCTTGACGCTCTCTCTCTTACCTTCTCGCTACCTTCGTCCCGTTTTCTCCCTCTCCCCAACGCGCTGCTCGAAACCCGACCACGCACTGTTGGCCGTCGTGTCACGTGGAAAATATCCTCTCCGTCGACTTCACTACTCGCACTACCAGCACTCTCACTACCCACCTCCCGCTCTGCCGTCGGTAACTGGGACCTCTCCATGCAGTCCCCTCCGCAACCAGCAGATGACTCTGGTGAATAGTGCCTTCTATTGCCGCCAAATTTTCCTTTTTTTTCCTTTTCTTTTTTTTTTTCAATTCCTTACACCCCTTTCTCTCCCTTGAGATCACCTAACTCTGCCTAAACCACCCTTGACACCTCGAAGGCCCCAGACTCCTAACCCCAAACTCCCCCGACTCCTTGCCAACCTAACCTCACTTTCTCTATTTAGCTGAATCCCACCTCACTCCTACGCTGAAAATTACTTTTCATCTGTCCAGTTCACCCCAAACAACCCTACTCACCTCCTTGGCTTCCACCTTCAAACTCCACTCACACCTTCCACACAAATTTGGTAAATTCCTCTCACCACCTGTCACTTAACACGTTCTCACTTCCGCCACCACCATGCAAGTCCCTAATTTAGAAGTATTGAATAGTATATTCTGCACAAATTTAAGGTAACTCGCTAACAAGCTTAAAGTAAACGTTCAAAATTGTACATTTTTAAATTCTAAACGTTCCCAAAAAAACAAATTAAAAATCCACTTCAAATGATTTCTAATCGAATTTCATCAAATTCACACTATTGCATATGATATCAATTGACACTTAAAGTAATTGGATATAAAATTTTCATATTAAGAATGAGAATGTTTCAAATTCCAGTTCAGGAAATCAATTCACTGTCCTTTCCCGGTTTTTCTGTCTAATAATGGCCACCCTAATATTCCATCTCAAACTAAGTAATTGAAACAGGAATTTACGTTGAACATAGTAAACTTCTGATCTTACCTGTCCATCTACAACTAGATGTTGAACTTGTTCACTAGTATCGGTAGGAATACTCAAAACATTTCCTTCGTGGTATATCTGATTGCCATCCTGATGTATAATAACGTGATTCTTTAGCCCAGCTACGTATAATTCTGTTTCTTGCAACTGGATAAAAAATTTAAAAAATGCATTAGTACATGGAAGCATCTTAAATTTTGGAAATCATTTGGGATCAAAAGAGGGGTTAAACATTCTTGAAAAGTGGTTTAAGCCACATGAAATCCCGTGAAATCGCTTGAAGACCTCAAAATCACTTAAAATCATTTAATATTATTTGACATCCCTTAAGACCTTTGAAGGTTTTAAGGTAGTATTGAGGAAATTTTTTTTAAATCTCGTGACATTTTTTCAAATCCACTGAAGTCTCGCACACGCGCATATCATGAAAATCAACTTTAGCGTCTTTAAAGAATCATGTAATTGGCAAAATTTGTTTGAAGTATCTGACGAATATTGAATTATAATCATTTAATTGAATACTATTTCAAATATATTTTCTTTTTATAGTTTATAGTTATTTACTAAATAAATTAAGGCGCGGGTTCCTATACAGGAATAGGTACAGGAATTTTCAGCTGAGGCGGCAAGCACCCATCAAAATGGTTTCGTAGGTGAACGTACATAACACTCGTATACATATTGATGTATGATTTTCTATTGAATTGAATGATTCGATTAAAAGCATGTCCGTTGTCCAACATGGGTCACGAAACCCGATTCCTATCTTGCCGACATTTTTTTTGCCATTCTCCTATCCACATTAAATGAGATATTGAGTTTGAAAATTGGATATGTAAATATCAGGCACCAAGGAACATTTTTCTATTCCCAAACACTAATAATTTAAAAAAAATCTATTTTTGGAAAAAATCTTTAGAGTATATAAAAGTTCAATGGTGCCTCTTATTTAAATACCTAAAGTTTCAACTCGATATCTAAATTCATGTAGACAGGAGTATGATGAAAAAAATATCAGCAAGGTAGGAATTGGGTCACATCACCCATGTTTAACATATCCTTAACAAGGTAATTTGAATTAACTCAGAAAACCTTATTCTCTCTCATTCTCTGACATTCCCTCTAATTCTTCTGGATTTTCTCCTTTTTATAAAACTCTAACAATGAAACTCTGCACAGAAAACTTGACACACAATTATCGGAAACAATTTAAAAAGCATAGCTGAGCGATTGCCAAAAACTTCAGCATTTTAGACAATCAGATTTTCGAGAAAAAAAATCTTTTTAAAACGTCCAAGATATTTTTTCATTTAAGTTTAGCCTTATAGAGTATTGAAATATAAAATTAATGGATCAACGAATGTATTTGTGATAGGAATTCATTTTTAAGAGAAATAGATCCTACCTAGAGGCTAGATGACGTGCCATAAGGCCATGACAATTAATAAGAACTTCAAAAATCTTTTGCAAATATGTACAGAACATGTAAAGATATTTTTTTCCTAAAGGGAAAAATGATTATTTTAACGATTTATTTAATTATATCTTAAGAATATCAAAATAACCTCTCATTTTATAGTAAGATAAATTAATATGAAGGATGACCTGACATTAAAAAAAATATACTATGCCAAAATAGTAAATTATTCATTATTTCGTGGCATTAACGTTCATAAACCGATGTCGAACTAAACAAAAATCTTCGTAAGTATAAAATTAACAATTTTGGGGCGTATTTTGAATATTTTGACTAATTATTTTCAAGTTTCAACCAAAAATATCAACTTCGGAGATAGTACAAAACACTTGCGTGTCAGTCTTTGAAGTGATTTTTTGACATACTCAACTCTAAAATACTAAACCTTGTTCTTAAATATCATCTTTAACAACTCAATAGAAGTTATATCTGTGAATCTTAAATATTTTAAAAATATTGTTAATATGTGGACGTCCACATGAAAATGACCGTTATGGTCGGTATGAAATTATACTTCTTCTTCGAACATGAAATATACCCACTTCCGGTTGTATCTGGGATGTGAGTATAGTACCAATAGATACAGAGTTGGTGCTAGAATCAACCCCCACTCAAACTTATTAATTAGACATTTTTCCTTTTAAATTTGTAGTTTGGGACAGGTGCCTAACAGGACATTTTGAGTAGTTTCCCTTATAAGTTCTAAACAGTATCCTAAAATTTGGAAACTTTACTAAATTGTGCTTTAATATAAGTAATTTACTAAAGTAATTTTAGAAAAATGTATAAATCGAAGAAAATGTACAAAATGACTACGATTTAAAGTGATAAACTTTTTGGCAATCACCCAGATGTGTTTCATTGCTCAGCAGAATATACTTTGATAGAGTTTCCAAAATGAAAATGATGAGAAATCATTAAATTGACTTGTATAAGAGCTATCTCTACGCGAGTTTTCGTAACATGACAACAATTTAAATTAAATGACAAGAGATCTTAAAGATTTTTGGAACGAACTGCCATCCTCGCTTCGCTCGGGGAGAAAAATTCACACTCGCTAAAAAATCCCTCTTTTTACGTCCTTGACACAAAAAAAAAACTATTTTAAAGCTAGTAATTACATCAAATGAACCTATCCTGTATTTCACTAATTTAAAGTTAAGGAGATGATTTTATATAAATTTTTAATTTACAAATATCACGTGATCTTGTTTTCGCTGGCTTCTTCGCGCCAAACCTTGTCCGAGTGAAAAATGCCGAAGCCCATATAATATTTTCTTTTAAAAAATAAACTGTCATCTTAAGTGAAATTACTCTGTCTAATTTTTATGAATTGATTCCCTCCCTCTTAATTTTGATCTTCGAGTCAGTCTCAGCTCACATACTGACCTCAGAATATCATGGCGAACATTCATTCCGTTCGTTGATATATAGCTGTGTAACGGCTATCACGAGTAACGCGTTATCATCGACCGAAAAATCGTTACCCTCGGAACTCGAACGCGTTACCATCTATTGCAAAATCTTAACGAGAACTAGATTAGAGATTTTTTTGTATCAAGGATTGCAATTTTTGCAATACTATGAAATGTCTTGAAACTTGCGGAGCTCCCTTGAAAACTTTTGATGTTTCGTGATATCCTTTAGAAATCTTAGAAATTCCGTGAAAATATCTTGAATTCCTCTTGATGAAGCCTTGCATGTACACCACTAATTTCCTTAGGTTCTATAAAAAAGACCCCAAAGATTTGTTGCCTCAGCCTAGCTAATGCCGGGCACTGCTATAAGACATTTCCTGCACTCCGGCGTGGGGTTGTACCCCATCTTATGCATGAGATAGTTCAGGTGATTGTGCCCTGTAAGCATCTGAACCACTGTCCTTATGTCTTTCTTAGATAAACCCAGGATTTCCCGGGCTCTGTTTATCCTCTACGTATAGCCCAAGATGGCTTTCGCCTGTCGGCAACCCTGCGTTTGTTCCCAGTATTCCCGGTGCTTCGCCCGGATCAATCTTTTGATGGCCATCCCGATGTAGCAAGACGCTATTCCCTGTACCGGTTCCGGTCCTATGTATTCGCTTGCTGCGCCGCCTTTGCCAACTTGACAGCCTTTTCATTGCCCTTGGTTTCTGCGTGATCAGGGGCCGATATGAGAGCCACGCTATTCTTTATTGCAAGTTGGTTCAATACCTTTTTGCATTCCTAAACCAGCTCTCCTGATCCAATAAACTATGGTCCCGCCAATTGCGGGTACGAAATACGTTCAAGTCGCCTCTCGTAGGAAGACCTCCATATTGGTTACCATGACAACGCAGAGACGCTTTCCTAACTTTGATTGAAATAATTTCGCGTCATGATGTAGCACAGCGTTTCTCAAACTTAGATACTTAAAAGTAGATGATAAGAATTTTTTTCAATTATTGGAGATATCTAGTTTTACATTTAATAGAAATTGTAAATTTGAAACTATTAATCCCTGAAGGACACTTGGGGTCACTGTGACCCCACGGACTTTCCGATTTTTTTCCGATTGTCTACGTTTGTTTTTCAAGTATTTTCATCGGATAGTTGAATCATCATTGAGGTTTTGAAGATATTTTTTTCTATTTTATATTGTTTCAACATCACTCATGATTTTTTTCAGCCAAAAATATCTGGAGGTGTATTTGGAGTTGAGTTCTTTATTTGTTAATCTATCATTATAATGAAATATATCGAACTGCAAATACGTATAGTTAAAATGCACGAATTTAAAGAAAGTTCTTTCATAACTTATGGAACTATTTTTTTGAAGAATTAAATTTCATAATTTTATTTATTGTATACTGTTATAAGCACAAATTAAAATTTACAATTTTTTCACTTTTTATTATGTAGATAAATATTTATCTTGGATCACGGACATAAATATCTGCAAAATTAAAAGAGGGCTGCGAGAATTACAGTACTACCATTAAATAAATCATGAAAGTCATAACAAATTTTAATTATAAAATAATATTTAGTATTGTATTCTTCATATTTTTACTATCTTTGCTATTATTATATTATACAAAAAGTACATTCAATGATAAAAATTATAGTTAAACTTGCAACACTTTCTGTGAACAACATTTTTAATAGTAATTAATATTAATTATTATAATTTTTAATTATAATTGATTTATGTATTATAATTAATTATTGTATTTGTAATTATTAATTACTAATTGCTAATTAAATATTTTATTTATAATTATTAATTATTAAGATATTTAGTATTGTATTCTTCGTATTTTTACTATGTTTGCTATTAATACATCATACAAAAAGTACATTCAATTATAAAAATTATAGTTAAACTTGCAGCACTTTATGTCAACAACATTTTTAACAATAATTAATACTAATTATTATAATTGCTAACTTTTAGTTACAATAATTATAATTGATTTATTATAATTAATTCTTGTATTGTGAATTATTGATTATAAATTAATTAATTTATTTGTATGTATTAATTCATAAATAAGGGTCAGTACACGTCAGAAATATCAGGATCTGCAGTTGGTTGTTCGATTTTAATAAAACTTTGTGAAATTGTAATGTTATACACAAGAAGTTTTGGCCCTTAAGGATTTTCGAAAATTTTCAAAATTACGGAAGTTACGCCATGTTGAATTTCGGAGTAACATTTTTTTGAATTATCGATATTTCTGGAAATGCTAATTGGATTTTGATAAAATTTGGACATG
>CAKNWT010301721.1:0-14224 GCA_932066315.1 Andricus coriarius | reverse complement strand
CTGAAAAACAGCTTTATTATAGTTTTCTTTACAGCTCGAAGTGTCTTCATCCTAAGACAAGACAATTAAATCTGTTTTTAAAACCAATGGACTACAATTCAGCCCAATTAAAGACTTATTTTTGTTTTAAGACTCAGGAGGACTTTTTTAAATACTATTTTCATGATTAAATCAAGTTACCGGCTTAATTTCAGGTAAAAATGAAAACAAGTCCAGCATAAATTTCAGACTTTGTTTTTACTGTGGAGTCGCCTTTACAACGGGTTGCTTTTTCCTGGGTGGTCTTCCATGAAAAGGACCCATTTTACATTAGGTGACGTAAATCGCAATAAACATATAAATCGATGAACAACGGAATAGTCGAGAACAGCTAGAAGGCTGGCAAACATCTATTCTTTCAAACAGAGACCAATCAGCGACCAGATAGGCGCGCGAAAACTTCAAACTCGGTGATTAAATAATTACAAAAATACAGTCTGAAAAGCGGTTTCATTAGAATTGATTGAATGCAATTCAAATAGTAAAAATCCAGTACTTTAATTTTGAGGAGCAAAAACCTTAGGAAGCTATTAATTGAGTAGCAATACAGGGTGTCCCAGACTCAAGTGTCCGGACTTATATAGCTATATTACCATTAAAAAAATAAATAGAAAATTGCTTTTCCAAAAATTAGTTGAAGTTTTAGTTTTTGAGTAATTAAATGATTAAGCTGGACCAATCAGGAGCACGGTATAAACAGTCGTGCGTACGTGAGCGTGAGTCCAGCGCAGTATTGTTGAGCGAGGGGAGAGCAGCAGTCACTACACTTCGTTGGACTCCCGTTCACGTACGCACGGCTGTTTACACCGCGATCCTGATTGGTCCAGCTTAAACATTTAATAACTCAAAAACTAAAACTTCAACTGATTTTTGGAAAAGGAATTTTAGATTTAGTTTTTAAATTTGTATACAGCCATATAAGTCCGGACACTTGAGTCTGGGACACCCTGTATAATATGGGACTTCGAATTCAAGTAGCAAAGAAATCCGGTACTTCAATTTCGTGGAGCAATAAAATGAGGAATCTATTATTCGAGTAGCAAAAACATAGGATTCTTTATTTTTTGAGAGACAATAAAACAGCAACCCATTATTCGTGTAGCAGAATAATCTAGAACTTCGAATTCGAGTAGAAAAAAATCCAGTACTTCAATTTCAAGGAGACCAAAAATCGGGCATCTCTTATTCGTGTGGCAGGATGATATATAGATTCATATTCGAGTACGCAGAAAATCCAGTACTTTAATTTCGGGGAGAAAAAAAATCGGGAACCTAATAATCGGGTAGCAAAATAATTTTAATCTTCGAATTCGACTAGAAAAAAATCCGGTACTTTAATTTCGAGGAGCAAAAACGTCGGGAATGTATAATTCGGGTAGCAGAATAATCTAGAATTTCAAATTCGAGTAGCAAAAAAATCCGATACTTTAATTTCGAGGAGCAAAAAACTGTAATCTATTATTCGTGTAGCAGAATAATCTAGAGCTTCCAATTAGAGTAGAAAAAAATCCAGTACTTTAATTTTAAGGAGAAAAAAAATTGGGAATCTATCATTCGAGTAGCAAAATAATCTATAACTTCGAATTCAAGTAGCAAAACATTCTAGTATTACAGTTTTGAGCAGCAAAATAGTCTGAAATCTATTATTCAAGCAGCATGAAGATCCGACACTTTATTTTCGAGGAGAAAAAAAATCAGTGATCTATTATTCGTGTAGCAAAATAATCTAGAATTTGAAATGCGAGTAGCAAAAAAATTGTGAATCTATTATTCGTATAGCAGATGAATCTAGAACTCCGAATTCAAGTAGCAAAAAAAAATACAGTACTAAAATTTAGAGCATCTTTTACTTGATTAGCAGAATAATGTAGAACTTCGAATTCAAGTTGCAAAAAAGTTAAGTTCTTTGATTTCAAGTAGCAAAAAAATCCGATACTTCATTTTCGAAGAGCGAAAAACAATAGAATCTATTATTCGCGTAGCAGAATAATCTAGATCTTTGAATTAGAGTAGCAAACAATTCAGTACTTCAATTTCGAGTAGCGAAAAAACCGCTACTTTATTTTCGAGGAGAATAAAAACTGTAATCTATTATTTGTGTAGCAGAATAATCTAGAACTTTTAATTAGAGTTGCAACGAAATCCAGTACTTTAATTTCGAGGAGCAAAAATATCGTGAATCTATTATGCAAGTAGCAAAATAATCTAGAACTTCGAATTTCAGTAGCAAAATATCCGATATTTTACTTTCGAGTAGAAAAAAATCAGGTTTGTATTTTTTCGTATAGTAGAATAATC
This sequence comes from Andricus coriarius, assembly GCA_932066315.1. Taxonomy (NCBI): domain Eukaryota; kingdom Metazoa; phylum Arthropoda; class Insecta; order Hymenoptera; family Cynipidae; genus Andricus; species Andricus coriarius. The sequence continues at coordinate 11,887 of CAKNWT010301721.1, read as the reverse complement.
TAGAATTTCAAATTCGAGTAGCGAAAAAAATGCGATCGTGACATATGCATGTATACTTTGGCATATATATGATTCCTTTGACGCATCTTTTTAAAAGAAGGGTGTTCATGAAAATTTTTAATATCTTACTCGTATTTTGAAATTTTCATTTTCGATTTATCGTTTTAGTCATAGTTGATTTACATTTCAAAATGTTTTAAAATTTCCAAAGTTTGAGTACCGTTTATTTTTTAATTAAAGCTTTTGAAATTTCGGAAAATTTGTGCTTGGATTTTTTATAATAAATTTGGTTAATTTTTCATTTAAAACCCAATTTTACATTTTCGTTTACCTTTTCAGAAGTAGTATTTTCTTTTGAATTTTCAGATTTACCAAAAAATATTTTATATCTGCGTTGAAACTATCTGTAAATAATTTTTCAGTCGTTAAGAATGATTAAAAAAATTGTTTATTACGTTATAAACAAATTATTGAACAAAAGTTCTTTTTAGGATTGGGAATGTTTAGCTCATTGAAATACAGAGCTTTGGTATGGAATGTGTGAGAAATAAAAGTTTTATTATTGTTACTTAAAATAAGATGCTATTTGGCAATTAAAAAAAAATCACAGTTTGGCTATTTATCAACGAACAGGCTTAATTTTTGAGCGGAATAAACTACAAATGCTTTTCCGGTGACTGTTTGATATGATACTTAGCAAATTTGGAAGCATTATTACTTATTTAAACAATTTTTATAAACAAATTCAGACTTTTTCTATTTTTCAACGAATAGGCTCAATTAAAAAAAATAAACTAAAAATGCTTTTTCGGTGAGTGTTTGATACTTTGCAAATTTACAAGAATTATTAGATGGAATCTGTATTATCATCGGAGTAACGATCGATCATATGTAGATACTTTCAAAAACTATGAAACAGGTTATCTACAATATCGATCTAAGATAACTTCTTAAAAAACAGAAATTCTTAACATCATTTCGGACTAGATGGAAATTGAAAATTTATGAATTACAAATTAATAATTTCTAGAAAAAGATCTTTCTCCTTCGCTCCGGTGGGATTCGAACATCACGTCTTCCGATTGCCGGTCAGGTGCTTTAACCACTAAGCTACTAGACAGATCGAAGGCAGATGATTTTTCCAGATGAACGCTTTCGATAGCAAGGTGTTGTGTTTAGAAAACAAATTAAATTAGATGAAATCTTTATTATCATCGGAGTTGGTATATCATTAACGTTGGTATATTATTAAGTTGGTATTATCATTGGTAACGATCGATAATATGTAGATACCGAAGATATTATAAGCCTAGATGCGGCACGGGGTGTCAGAGTGGGGGAACTATATATATAGGACATCACATTTTCTGCCATATCGAGGTGCTGCCTTCACCGTAATAAGAAGTCGAGCGCTGATTTTCTCGTTCTTCGTAAAATATGACGGTAAAGCCGTAGAAAGATTTTTTAAGGCTAGAAAAGGTTGACATGTATCACTTCCGAAACACTGCACTTCCGAATATAATAATAAATAGCGCAAAGTCTAGGCACACCGAAAATACATATTTGGAAAAAATAATGAAAAATTAATAATGACAGAAGCACTGATATGATCGTACTAAATAAACTGAATTGTGAGAGTAATACTCCCAAAAGATAATTATGTTTATAATTGTTAACAAAAATTTTAATTATAAGTTTTTGTACTTTGAAGTTTAATTTTTAATACTAGACTGAATCAAAATTTAAGTGCATTTAAGAATATATCGAATTTTTGCAGATTTGAAGTTTGAGACAGGTTTTTTGTACATAGTATTCTTAAGAAATTATAAAAAAAACCTTTTCTCGAAAATGGAATTCTTATTTTAAAGAACTAAAAAGAAATTTCCAGATAAAAAACAAAAAACAGTGCTGAAAAAATTTTTCTTTAATATTTTTTTAAATTAAATTATTCAAATATTTATAACAAAGAAAAAACTTTTCTACTGTTTTTTAAAAATTACAAAAAATTTTCTCAAAAATCGAATAGTTGATTAAAAAAAAATTAAAAAGGAACTTCGAGATAAATTAGTGCTGATTTGAATCCTACAAAGTTTATTTCGAAAATTGTATTAGGTTCGAAAAATATTTAGGGAGAAATTTTTTTCCGTTTCAGGCGCACGTGTTTTTAGAATTATTTGTTTATACAATTTTTTTAGAAATTTTAAACAAAAATTTCTTTGATAAAAATATTTTATTATCGTATTCTTAATAAATAATATTTATTTAGAAACAATTTTTTAATTATTCAAATTCTGTAATTTTATAATTATGGATTTTTCTAGTTCGGATATTTCATAATTTGGTAATTTTATGTCAGAAATGTTATTATATGGGAATTTTCAAATTCAGTAATATTATGAACTGTTCGGGAATTTGATTATTTTTGGAATTTTATTATTCGGCAGTTTTGCAGAGTCGGGAATTTGATTTTCGGAATATTTCAGTCGTCCCTAGAAGTACAGAAGATTTGCTGAAATCACAAGTTTAAAAGTTAAAGAATTCGCTGTATATCCAATTTGTATTCTTGGGTCTTGGAGATGTTTTTCCTAGTGCATTTCGATCATTGCTAAACAGGGGTGAATTTAATAGGAATTATCTCTAAGAAAATAAGTTATTAAAATCCGAAAATATATATTTGCTGTATATCTTTCTATTCCGAACTAATTATACTCTTTTAGGATTCCAAAACAATTTACAAAAAAAAAATGGTAAAATTTTTTAATTTGTAAGGTCTCAATTTGACAACTTGATTTTTAACATTAAAATTTTCCTAATTTTCAGAATACCGGCTTATTGTTTGAATCTTCACAATTTTCGTTGTGAGTTATAGGTTAGGTCAAAAATAACAAATTATGGTATTGGAAATTGGTAAAACGTGAAAAAATCAAAAGTTTAAATTTAAACGTTAAAAATGTGAAAACACGCAAATACTCTTTTCGAAATATATCTCGAATTCAACGCATTTTAAATTTAATGTTTTCAGCTAAGTTTGGATTAAAGTATACAAATGTTTTTGGTTTAAAATATAAATTATTTAAAATATTTGATTTTTTTTCACAATTTCAATTTATAACCTTTAAAATTGAATACTTGTAGGCCAAACATGAAAAAGTAGACTAATTTCAACTTTATAGCGTTTCTATTATATATTTAAATATTTAAACCTCTGAAATTGGTTAAAAACTTTTTTTTAAGCTTTTTAAAATATTTTTTTATGTATAAGAAACAACATTCTTCCATCTAAGAATTGTCTAAGAGTAGAACGAAGTAAAAAGAAGCAAAATTACCATATAAAATCTAATTTTTTTATTTTGGTTGTGCTTCCTTGATAAAAGAAAGTGCTATTTAGTCTACAAACCAGCTACAAAACTCCGACTTTTACGAAAGGAATCGCTAAATATTTTTTTTTTCGTATAAGTTCAAAAAATAAAAAATGTATGCACCCGTCATTTTACAAAGAAAGGTGTTTTTTATGTTACGATGTTTTTCAAAGGGCTAATAGCAATTTCAAAAATATTTAAAGCCTTAATAGTTGAGACATTTTAAATTTGTAGTATTCAGTATATTGAATAATTTGAAATTTAAAGCTATTTAAATGAGCAAGAATTTTTTTATTGAAATTGCTCGATAATTTTAGATTAAAACGGTTCAAATTATTTAGTTACAATTTAAAATCGTTTAAAGTTGCAGGATTAGAAATGAACGTCTTTTAATACTTGAATCATTATTTGAGAACGACTAAAATCGTATAACTTCAGATAATTTCGAAAGTAGGACTATTGAAAATTAGGAGTGCTTGAAAGAACTGAACAAATGTTTAGTTTCAAAGGCTCTTTAAAAGGGTGCTTTTTCAAGTTTTATTTATTTTTTAATAATGTGGCACCCCCACAAATTATTTCTTTTTTTGTGAGAAATTAACACCTGATTTTTGTCAAAATTAAAAAATATATATTTGATGTTCGCTCAAGCTCAATTTTGTTGAAAGTGCTCGTTTCTGAATAAATTGACTCTATTATTGTTTCTGATTACGTTCTGTCACTCATGGATTGTGTTTTGCATAGAAAACATTAAAATCTGACCTTTTCACGTTTTTAAAATAATGATTAAAGATCAGTCAAGATAATGTTCTGTACAAAATGTTGACGTATAAAGAATATTTGTCAAAACTATAGAACGGATTTTTTCGCCCAAAGATACAAACCTAAATTGTACTATAGTGAAAACAACTAGAAAAAATAAGATGTAAGCCAAATTTTGTAAAGAAAATTTAGAAAATTAACCTTTGTCGACCTATAAATATTTATTTTATTCCTCGAAAGCTTAAAAATATTTCTTCGAAACGCTTTTATCACAACAACTTTATTAAAGAAAAATATTTATCATAAAAATAAAAGTAGTATAATTTTCACATACATTTCTTAAAATAAAAAAATACCAACGAGATTTTTAGAGAATCTTTTAATTAATACAAGGATTGTCCCGGAAGTTAGAACCGAAAAATTAATATTTCAAAAAAATGGCAGATGTGCAAAAAACTTTGAAACTGATCAGCTGTCAGTATAAATTAATTCATGCTTTCCAAAACTGTACTGTAGTTCGAGTAATAAAAATTGAACATCAATTGGTTTTACAAGAAGATTCTGAATCCGTTCAAAATGATATAATTTACATATTTTAACGTAAAAATTTGGATTAATTTAATTCTAAGGCCTTAGTAGTCACACAAATGTAAACGTCCGATTGAGTCTTCATAAACAATCTACAATTTAAAAATCACTTCGAATTAATAGACTCATAAATAAACGGCTTTATTCAATTTAAAAATCTTATTCAAGTATTGTTTCAGTATAAAATATTCCACTTTTAACCCATTCAATTTTAAAATTTTTAATTAAAAAAAAGCAGAACAGTTTTCAGTATTAAACAATTAAAAACTGAATTGTGAGAATTTCAAAGTGATAAATTAAAATTTTGAATGTTACAATCATAATTTGTCTATTTTTTAAATTTGTTATTTGGGAAGAATTAAAATGAGTTTTTATTTAGAAAAAGTACACAACTTGAAGAGAATGTTTAAAAGTATTTCAAAACATTTCAAAAGATTTATAAAATTCGAAAAAAATCTGGAAGCTTTTGAGGCCATTTTTTAGCAGTACTAAACAAAAATTAGGAAATATGGGAATCATTTTAAAAGATATTTAAAAGTTCCGAAAAAATTTCAAAAATAATTTGAAAAGATCTCAAATAATTTAAAAGAAAATTGATACTTTTGATGATTTGGACATTCAATTTTGACTTTTTATTTTTTTTAATTGCATAATTTTAAGAGAAGGTATAAAAGTATGGGAAGACTGAAAAAATTCGAAAGGGATGAGTGGATGACTGAAAAATCCCGAAAGGTGAAATATCCGACACTATTAAATTGCCAAATTGGAAATTTTCCGAATAATAAAATTCCCGAAATCATAAAATTTTCGATGCATAAAAATCCCGAATGGGAAAATTGAAAATACCCAAATAATAAAATTCCCGAACAGTTTATAATATTACAGAATTGGAAAATTCCAGACAGAAAATATTCAAAGTACAAAGTTCCCAAACTATGGAATTCCCGAACTTGAACATAAAAAAAAATTGTTTTTCAAAACATATTATTTATTTATTAAAAATACAATAATCAAATATTTTTTTCAAATAACTTTTTTTAATATTAAAATTTTTTCAAATTATTGTTTCAATTTAAAAGAACAATGACTGTATACAAATTGTATTAAAAAATAAATTAAAAAACACTTGCGCTTCAAAAAAAAAATTTCTCCCTAATTTTCTTTGAACCTGATAACATTTTTCAAACAAGCTTTGCAGGAATCAATTCAGTATTTCATTTATATCGAAAATTATTTTATTTATTATTTTTTTTAATTTAAACATTCGATTTTTGGGAACGTTTTTCGTATTTAAAAAAAATACTATGCACATTTTCAAACAAATTTTTTCATCCAGAAATATATACTTAATTATTGTTGTTTAAAATTCAAACAATAATTTTTTTAAACTTTAAACATTAAAAAATTCTTTGATGAAAGTATTTTATTATGTATTTGTTATAAATAAATAATATTTGATGAACAACAATTTTTTAAATTGCTTAAATTCAGGAATTTTCTAGTTAGGATATTTTATAATTCGGCAATTTTCTATCGGGAATGTTCAAATTCGGTAATATTATATTCTTTCGGGAATTTCATTATTCGTGAATTCAATTAGGGAGTTTTACATATCGGCTCTTTTACAATTTCGGGAATTTTGCAATTCGCGAATTTCACAGTGTCGGGAATTTCATTTGCCTGGATTTTTTAGTCGCCTCTTCCAAAAAATGTAATTCCCATCACTCTATTACCGAATTTGAAAATCCCGGACAGAAAATTTCCGAATTATACAATATCTCGACTAGAAAATTCCCGCTTTGGAACAATTAAAAAAATTGTTTGTCAAGAAATATTATTTTAAATAAAATAATCAACTATTTGTATTGAAGAAAAAACTTTTCTAATGTTTAAATTTAAGAAAATTAATGTTTGAATATAAAATAACAATAATTGAAAAAATATATTTCTGGATAAAAAATGTTGTTTAAACATGTGCATTATATTTTTTTGTAAATGACCAAAGACGTTCTCAAAAATCAAATTATTATTTCAAAAAATAAATAAATAAAAAGAAACTTCGAGATAAATCAGTGCTGAATTGAATCTTGCAAAGCTTTTCTTGTTCGAAGCGCATGTGTTTTTAAATTAATTTTTTTATAACATTTTTATACAATTATTGTTATTTTAAATTTAAGCAATAATTAAAAAAAAAATTAAATATCAAAAAAATTTTCTATGATACATATATTTGATTATTGTATTTTTAATAAATAAATAGTATTTATTAAAAAAAAAAACATTTTCTTAATTGCTTGAATTCGGGAATTTTTTAGTTTGTATGTTTTATAATTTGACAATATTTTGTCTGGAATTTTATTATTCGGGAATTTTCAAATTCGGTAATATTGTATATAAACTGTCCAGAATGTTATTATTCGGGATTTTTCAAATTCGGAATTTTCAAATTTCGGAAATTTTATAATTTCCATTTCGGGAAGTTTACAGTGTTAGGCATTTTATTATTTGGGATTTTTCAGTCGCCTCAAAATTATTTCAAAACATTTTAAAAGATTTATAAAGTTGTAAAAAAAAATCTGGAAGATTTTGAGGCAATTTTTGTGTGCAGAATTTCACAAAAATTTCACGAAATTTGTAGGTTAAAAATTCAATTCCTTAGTTGAATGTTTAAACTTGCAGCCCATTATAAAGCTCTAAAAAAGTTGCAATTTAATCGAAGCTTCCAAGATTCAGGGATTTTGAGGCAAAATAGTAAATATCAGGGAATTTCTGCAAGAAGTAAATGTGAAAAATAACACTGTTCAAAAAAATGTGACCTACGTGCTCATGGATTGAGATATGTCATTTCCGGAGTATTTGTTTGTGCTGAATCCGAATCTGGCCTCCATTTCGCTGCAGCACGTCAGGTTTTCGAGATTTTTGGAACCAAGATTTTGTTTGAAACATATCAAATCATGAGATAAAATGTTGTAAAAACTTCTTTCAATGAAAAGCAATATATGATTTTAATGCACTTTTTAATGCCGAATCCAACGGCGGGCTTGTTTCTTTCGATATCTTGTACGGTTGCTGAGATAATCTAGAAAAACTAAGAAAAAACGCGAAAAAAGTGGTTTAACAAAAAACTGCATATGCAAATATTTTTATCTTGTGTTCCGCGTGTCATTCTCTTCGTTTTTTAATGCCAAGGAAATTTAAAAAATCAGGGTTCAGGCCATCACCTTTCAAAAGATACGTGGCAGAGAAATTGTATCTTTCTACAGAATTGCCATTTTGACGGCTTACACGTACTGGAAGCAAATCATTGTACTGTGACTAGTATTTTATTGCATTAAAATACTCAATATCTGCAAATTCCACATTATTCACAAAGTTTTTCATTTTCTTAGTATTAGCAGTATTCGAAGCTTCGGATTCTGGAACAGGTTTTAATCAAAGATATTATAAGCCTAGATGCGACACGGGGTGTAAGAGTGGGGGAACTATATATATAGCACATCACATTTTCTGCCATATCGGGGTGCTGACCGCATCGTACTACGAAGTCGAGCGCTGATTTTCTCGTTTTTCGTAAAATATGACGGTAAAGCAGTAGAAATATTTTTTAAGGTTAGAAAAGTTTGACATGTATCGCTTCAGAAACACTGCACTTACGAATATAATAATGAATAGCGCCATGTCTAGGCACACCGAAAATACATATTTGGAAAAAATTAATAATGACAGAAGCACTGATATAATTGTAATAAATGAACTCAATCGTGAGAGTAATACTCCCAAAAGATAATTATGTTTATATTTGTTAAATATTATTAAAATTTCGAATACGTTCAAGTTTTTCTTTGAATGATAGATATGACTTTTTAAATTATAATTTTTTGTACTTTGAAGTTTAATTTTTATTACTAGAATGCACCGAAATTTAAGTGCATTTAAGAATATATAGAATTTTTGCAGATTTGAAGCTAGAGACAGGTTTTCTGTACATATTCTTTTTAAAATATTATAAAAAACCTTTTCTTGAAAATCGAATTTTTATTTTTTAAAAACTAAAAAGAAATTTCGAGGAAAACCATAAACCAGTGCTGAAAAAAATTTTCTTCAATGTTTTTTAAAATTAAATTAATCTAATATTTATACCAAAGAAAAAACTTTTCTACTGTTTTTTAATAATTACAAAAAAATTTCTCAAAAATCGAATTGTTAATTAAAACAAAAAAATTAAAAAGGAACTTCGAGATAAGTTAGTGCTGATTTGAATCTCACAAAGATCATTTGGAAAATTTTATTAGATTCGAAGAAAATGTAGAGAGACATTTTTTTCCATTTGAGGCGCACGTGTTTTTACAATTATTTGTTTATACCATTTTTGTAGAATTAATTTAATTTTAAATTCAAACAACAAACAACGTTTTTAAACTAAATTTTAAACAAAAAACGTTTTTAAACTAAATTTTAAACAAAAATTTCTTTGATACAAACATTTTATTATCGTATTTTTAATAAATAATATTTATCAGGAAACAATTTTTTAATTATTAAAATTCTGTAATTTTATAATCATGGATAATTCTAGTTCAGACATTTCATAATTTTGTAATTTTATGCCGGAAATTTTATTATTTGGAAATTTTCAAATTCAATAATATTATGAACTGTTCGGGAATTTTATTATTCGGGAGTTTGACAGAGTCGGGAATTTTACAGAGTCGGGAATTTTATTTTTGGAATATTTCAGTCGTCCCTAGAAGTACAGAAAATTTGCTGTAACTATAATTTCGACACTTGGATCTTGTCGTTTTTTTCCTACAGTATTGATTTAAAAAGATTTATTATATATGAACATTTTTGAAATCACAAGTTATAAAGATAATCTCATTAAATACCAAAATTCAAAATTAAATAGTTCGCTGTATACCCAATTTGTATTCCTGGCTTTTAGAGTAGAAAGAAGTAAAAAGAAGCAAAGCTATAAAATCTAATTTTTACATTCTCATCATAATGAGAAGGCATTGGTTTTATGTGAAAAATGGCTTTCGTGGATTCCATCAAATGTCGACGTTTTGAGGCCTCCTGAGTCAGAAAAAATGGTTTTAACGTCGGAGTCTGTCCGTCTGTCGTTGTCGTCGTCATCGTCGTCGTCTGTATATCGCATAACTTTTGAAAGACTGATCGGATTGGATTGCGCCTTGGCACACAGTTTCAGGGACCAAAAAGAAAGATCCAGTTTGTTAACCAGCTATTTTGGATAGCAATTCAAAAAGTTAGTGCATTTTCAACATTTTTTGTAGACCATTTTTTTCAAAATTGAGAAATTCCATGGACGGCTATTCATAGTACTCAAAAATTAATACAATTTATCCTTATGACTTTTTTCGATAAAAGCAAAATTGTCAGAGATATAGCATTTTCAAAATCCCCCCAAAAAAGCGCAAATTAACATTTTGAGCCAAATAAAGCACGAAACGAAAAAAAGTCAAGAAAGGAAAAACGTTACCTTTTGATGGGCCTACAAGATTATCATGAGGACTTTTTAAATTTTCTTGAAAAATCGAAAATTCAAATTTTGTTCGCACAAAAAATAATGAATTATTACATTCTCATCATAATGAGAAGGTATTGGTTTTATGTGAAAAATGACTTTCGTGGATTCCATCAAATGTCGACGTTTTGAGGCCCCCTGAGTCAGAAAAAATGTTTTTTACGTCGGTGTCAGTCTGTCTGTCGTCGTTGCCGTTGTCGTCGTCTGTATATCGCATAACTTGTGAAAGACTGATCAGATTGGATTGCGCCTTGGCACACAGTTTCAGGGACCAAAAAGAAAGATCGAGTTCGTTAACCAGATATTTTGGATAGCTATTCAAAAAGTTAGTGCACTTTCAAAATTTTTGTAGACCATTTTTTTCAAAATTGAGAATTTCCATGGACGGCTATTTATAGTACTCAAAAATTAATACAATTTATCCCAATGACTTTTTTCGATGAAAGAAAAATGGTCAGAGATATAGCATTTTCAAAATCCCCTCAAAAAAGCGCAAATTTACATTTTAAGCCCAATAAAGCATGATATGAAAAAAGTCAAGAGAAGAAAAACGTTACTTTTTGATGGCCCTACAAGATTATTAGGACGACTTTCTGAGTTTTCTTGAAAAATCGAAAATTCAAATTTTGTTCGCACAAAAAATAATGAATTATTACATTCTCATCATAATGAGAAGGTTTTGGTTTTATGAGAAAAATGACTTTCGTGAGTTCCATCAAATGTCGACGTTTTGAGGCCCCCTGAGTCAGAAAAAAATGGTTTTTACGTCGGTGTCTGTCAGTCTGTCGTCGTTGTCGTTGTCGTCGTCGTCTGTACACCGCATAACTTTTGAAAGACTGATCAGATTGGATTGCGCCTTGGCACACAGTTCAGGAACCAAAAAGAAAGATCGAATTCGTTAAGGGCATGTGATACATAAACAATGATCGATTTTAGCAGTGTTAGGTTCCCCCGGCTTTTTTCCTACAATAATAAAGATTTTGCCTTAAAAATTTGGGGAATGATAGCGAACATGCTAACGGACGTCCCCGAACTCTTCTGTTGTGGAATAATTAAAAAAAAATCATTTTGCTAAATTTGATTAATATGTGTGTATTTTAAAGGTTATGTGTGTTACAATTCTCCCCGCAGCTTTACTTCCAAACTACACAATATTTTTGGTCGAAAACTTAGGACAAGTAATAAAACATAGTAACTAATCTCCCAAAACTAAGCTTGTTTGTAGGCAATCCAAAAAGTATATTTCATAAATAATTTAATTTATGCTCGTTAGGGCGCCCTCTATGCCATTCGGTACAACAGATACCAACATTATCGGAATGAATGAGACTTGAAAACCGATCCTAACCCCCAAATAGTGCATATACAGAAAAATGTTATTTAGCAGAATATATTTTTTTGCTAATATCCCTTAAAAAAAGAGTTCGGGGACGTCCGTTATTCTATTTTATAGCATCTCCGAATTCAGTTTTTACAAATTTTAAGTTTTGTGGACAAAAACCCGGGGGAACTGAACTTGATTGAAGTATCACATGCCCTTAACCAGCTATTTTGGATAGCAATTCAAAAAGTTAGTGCACTTTCAAAATTTTTTGTAGACCATTTTTTTCAAAACTGAGAAATTCCATGGACGGCTATT
>CAKNWT010301717.1:0-10982 GCA_932066315.1 Andricus coriarius | reverse complement strand
TTGCTTCTGCTTCAACTGCAGGTCGAACATTCTTCCCATCAACATAGCCCCAGACGTCATTTCGGATCATAAGTGCCCTTGCTTGAATTTTCCAGGTGTCAAAATTATCTTTCGTGAGAGGCTCAATTTTCACAGAAGTATGACTAAAAGTCTTCTGTGTCCATAACCTATTGGATAATTCACTTTATTAACGAGAAGGATTAATTTATGTATTTAAATAAAGTTTATTTAATTATAAACTTGTGTTACGTTGCTCGGTTTTCAAAAGACAGGAGAAAAAATTCGAAGTGATAAACGAGAAACAGTCTTCTAAAGTCTGAAGTTTGTTACAATGTTGAATTTAAATATTCAACCATTTCAAATTCAACTATTGGCTTAAAAATGTAACTATTGAGTTAAAAATGCAACTATCGGGTTAAAAATTATTATTTTTTTTCAAATTTATTATTTTATTTAAAAATAAATTTCTTTGCTTACAAATTTAAATATTTGGTTGAAAATTAATTTTTCTTTAACTACAAATTTAACTATTCCATGTTTGGTTTAAAATGTATCTACTTCATTTGAAACTTTAGCTATTTGGCTGAAAATTTATGTATTTTTTTGAAACTCTGTCTTTTGTGGTAAAATATTAATCTTTTTGGTGACTAATTTACCTTTTTCGTTAAAATTTAATTTCTTTGGTTGAAAATTTATTTATTAGGTTCAAAATTCCTTTAAAAATAACAAATTTTGTTAAAAAAATGTGATGCATTTTGTTAAAAATTAATCTTGTTGGTTGAGAATTCATTTCATTGATTGACAATTTTTTTTTAATTAAAAATTTTTTTAACTTAAAATTTAACTATTCCACTTTTTGTAGAAAATTTTTTTTTTATATATATTTAAGCTTTTTTGTTGAAAATTCAACCATTTAGTTTAAAATTCATTTTTTTAGTTAAAGATTAATTATTGTAGTCAAAAATTAATTTGTTCACTTATAAATTTAACTATTTTGTTGAAAATTTGTTTTTTTCTTGTTGACAATTTAATAATTTTGGTAGAAAATGCATATTTTTGGCTTGTAAATTCATCTTTTTTGCCAAAAGTTCATATTTTTTGGTTTAATTCAACTGTTTTTGATTCAAAATTAAAATATGTTTGTGATTGAAATATCAACTATTACACTTTTTGTTGAGAATTCATTTTTTATCGTCCTCTTTCTTGGTAGAAAATTAATCTTGTTGCTTGAAAATTCATATTTTTCTTGAAAATTCCCTTTTTCTGGGTTGAAAATTAATTATTACAACTGTTATTTTATGTTTAATTTTTTGTTCTAAATTAACTCTTTGAGTATGTTTTAGTTTTCAGAAATAATTATTTCAATTTAACTAATGCAATGCAAATATTGAAAAATGTTAATTTTTTGCCTGTTGTAAAAATACAACTTTTTTTTATATTTGACAAAAAAGTTAAGGGGTAACACCTATGTAAAAATTTCAAAAAATCGATTTTTCTTTTTGTAGCTAAAATGGTACAGAATTACGTTAAAAAAAAGTCCTCAAATAATTTTTCAAAAAAAAAAAAAATTTCTCCGAGTTATGAGCATCAGATTCTAGGGATCCCACTGCGCGGTCGGACGCACGCGGCGCGCCCTTCGCTCCGAAATGCTTACCAGCCTCAGATATCCCTTAGGGACTATTTCTACTAGTAAATAGTATACATAGCTACCCATGGGTGGCACTATAGTTAGATTTTGAACTGTATTTGTGTTAGTGTATTAGTGTAGCGTCAGTTTGACCGTTACATCACGCTAACTTTAAACGCGTTTTTCTCAAAACCACTTTTTTTAACACAGCCACCACAATTATTTAGCCAATTTATATCCGATTGATTTGAAACGTTGACAGAAGCTTTATAACATCATTTTCTAGGGAATGACGTAGGATTTTATTAATAAATTGAAAACTTTTTGTTTTACGACCGATTTTTCATGATTTTTTTATACGAAAAGAAAAATTTGTCTCAAACTTCCGCCATTTTGTTAAAATTTGAGTTTTTATGAAACCCCTACGTGGTTCTCTTGCTTTTAGTTCAAACATTAAGAAAAAACTTAATTTTTGCGTTTCAGATCAATAGCGACGACGAAAAGTTGGTGGTCATGGAGGCCTCTCTGAGAATTCCTCTTATGCTTATAGCTCTGTATTGACGCCATTCTACTTAGATTTTGCAACTAATATAACGTTTCTTTGAAAAAAAATTCAAAAAATGACCTTCCAAAACCGGGTTTTACATAGGTGTTACCCCTTAATTTTGCTCATGTCAAATACGAATTTTTATTCTGCTGAATATGTCTGGCTTCAGTTAAATAATACAATTTATTTGTCACTGCCTTCAACTGAAACTGGAATTCTTAATTATGTGTGTTGTAGCATTATTTAACTTTTTGATTATTGATCTTTAACAAGTATTCATTTTTAATCTACTTTAGTATATCTGATTCGAAATTCAACTGTATCGCTAAATTTTAGTTATAGAATCATGTCTACAACCGTTGATTTTTCGACGGATTTAATTTTCTCTGTTCAAGAAATTGGTCCCAAATATATACATCGGCACCAATCCTGAAAGAGTATTAAGCCTGAAATAACAGATTTTGTTAGCGACAACGATTTAGATTCCAACTTTAAGTAAATTCGCGTTATAAAAGAAGATGTGGGATTAGGAGAGCGAAAGGGGATTTTTGTCATATTGTCTGATTTTGCTTTCTATCAGCTATTCCAGATTCCAAACATTGATTATCACGAGGCTCACTAATTTTAATTTTCTTTAAATTGTGAATTTCTAGAATTGTTTTTATATTATATAATTTCATTCCGCGAGTTATAGAATGTGAAAATTTTAGATTTGTAATGCCAAATAACTCATTGGATGAGTTTCCATATTCTAAACGTGTTGAAAATCCAATTGAATTTCCATTCTTACATATCTTAATCACCCTTAATTTGTTATTTTACATGAGTTGAGAACTGTAATGATAACCAGACGGCATTAGTTAAGAATCACATGGAGAAGATTTTTGAGTTCCCATATTTAAATCGGCTTAAAGAAAAGTCATTTTCTTTCAATTCTCAAAAATTATCTGGCCTTCATTTTATTAGTTCTCACTAAAACAAAATGATAAAATTAATATTATGTTGGTGTTCCAAAGAGCTGATTGTCGTGTTCCCATACTTAAGACGGGTTAAAAAAGAATCATATTCCTTACGCCCTAAATAATTTATGTTATCAAATTTTTGTGATATTAAATTTTTTAAATATAAATTGCTAACCATTAATTCATCTAATCTTTTTCAACACTTGGGTCCTCCTGGACATTTCCTAGAACATCTAATTAAGAGTTATCTTAGCATATAGGTCCTGACCTGTCACGGAATTGTAGCTGATAGCAAAGTGCAAAGAGACCGTCCTGGCAAAATCACCTGTCGCTACCGGTATTGAGCTCAGAGTGATCTTCCTTGATCAGTCCTCGTATCGAGTTGGTCTCTCCATTCATCGTACCCGTTCATCCCCTCTTTTCCATTAATGAATGCACACGCAATTATCCATTTTCCTTCGATTCGCACTCGCGTCACGTAATAGCTACATTCTTAAGATATATATGTAACCCTTTTAGTTATGAATTTATGATATGTCATTCAGTAGTGTGTTATAAATATTTATCTCCCCTTCTGACTGAATATTTTTATTTTACAAATATTCTGAACTGCTTCAGTGTGAATTTGGCAACATTCTTTTCAAATGCCCCAGTCACCATTGCAGGCGCGGATCCAGAGAAGGGCTTTAGGGGGGGGGGGCACCCAATAATTCCCCTTCCCCTCCACTCTCAAGGAGTTTAATAATGGTTTTGAACTTATTTATTATCAATTATATAAATATATTAATTATGAAGGTTATAAACAAAATTAACAAATATTTAAATGGAAACCATGTTTTTATATTTACAAGCTGCGTCTTGTATGTCATGGTATAATTATTAATCAACACGTATAAAACAGTCCTAAAATCTTTGAAGTCACGTATAAACTATAAAAAGATTATTTTTAAACAGCAAAATTTAGGCGTACATTTCCACTCTTTGCGATATTCATATTTTCGGTTCAAATCCGGGCTGAGGCAGACTTTTTCTTGTTCTTAAAAAATTATTTGTCTGAAGTCATCTTTTTAACAAATTAAAATTTGTATTATTTATAAATGCACTATATTATTTTCAATGCTCTAAATTGAAGAATGAATAAACAAATTTTCAAAATTATATCGTTTTACGCAATTTTAAGTTAAAAACATTAAAATTTGAAAGATTACCTTTCAAAATCCTTAAAAAGCTACATAATTTTATTTTTAAATCTTCGAAAATCTACATTTTATTTTACATTTTTTGGAATCTTCACAAATTTTCAGTTATTCTTGAAAATTTGTCAAAACTTCTCAATATCTCTTAAACTTATTTAAATTTTTTCCAAATTTATAACTGTTTAATTTTCATTTATTCATAAAAATTTGCTTTCATTTTAAAATATTTTTAGATATTCTGTTTAAATAAATTTTTCAAAATAAAAATCATTAAAAATTTTCCCATGAATATTAAGACAATATTTGTATTCTCTTAACTCTTTCAAAATCCTTAAAAGCTTCAACATTTTATTTAAAAACTTCTAAATATCTCCTCAACCTACTCGATTTAAAAAAAAAGAATACATTGTTATTTCATATTTACACATCAAAATTCAACATTTTCACTTATAAATAAATTTTTTTTAATTAAAACAATTAAAATTAATATTGTAACGTTCAAAGTTTAGATTTAGCTCTCCGAAATTTTAATGATTCAAGGCTTTCTGTTTCGAACAATTCAGTTTCAAAATGTTTAGTTTCGAATATTTCATTTATAATTGTTCATTTCAAATAAACAGTCAAACATCGCTGATCTTTAAAAAATTGTTCTTTTTCTTGATTACAAATTTTCAAATCGAACCCGTTAAAAATGATATTTTTGAGACTGAAACAACAGATAGTTTAAAAATTTTCAATCGGAAGTTTACATTTTATTAACTACTAAGATTTTCAAATTGAAGCAGTTCAATTTTCAACGTCAAAATCTGTAAATTGTTTTATTTTATCAGATTCAGAATCGCCCTATAAAATGAATCAATTATTGTTCAATCTCGAATACACGAAGTACAGTTTAATTTTCGAAATCATTTTTTAATTTATATCCACAGTTCATCAACTTGAAAATTTTTTTGTCAACAAATTTCAGTTTCAAAATATATTAACATTCTTTTAATTAAAAATGTACCCTTAAAAATTAATATGTAAAATTAAAAATGTTGATGGTAAAAGATTTAGGAATTCCACATTGTGAACTGAATGATATGATATTTCAAGCCATTGGATAGATTTTTCTTTTAAAAACTTGTAAAAATACTGGTCAGAAGTAAATTCACTGCCATTTCCCGCTCTCAAAATATTCCGATCATCTCCCGGTTCCCCGGTCCAGCGGCCACCCCGAGTAATCATATTTCAGAAGATAATTATGCTTCTCGAATGATAATACGTATTTCGTGGTTGGTAGCTTAACAATTTTTCTTCGAAGAAACAATTAAAATAATATATAGTTCAATAATTCTGACCTTGAAGTCTTTTAATAAAATTTCTATTCAATACAGTAAACACATTTTAATATTTTTTTAAATATTGATAAATTCCAAAATAGTAAACTTTCAACGAAGTTTTTGACTTCTTTTTAAAGGTATTTTTAGACCTTACGTTTTAGTTTTTTTTTAATTAAACAACTTTTTTCATTTTTTAAATTATGCGGTTAAGGTCAACATCCCAGTAATCGTGACCTCAGTCCCAGTAATCTTGATGGCAATTTACTTGCCTTTTATGTGTGTAAATTCGTGAAGTATAATAGTCTTCAAATATCCTATTCATCTGAATTCAGTGAACATTTTTTGGGGGACCTTATTCATTTGAATGTGTCAACACGAATTAATTTCAGTGTGGGCCAATTCATTTTAATCCGCGAGATTTTAAGTCAAGCTCTAATTCGCCAGAATTTGCCAGCGCGAACACAGTTAAAAACTGGCCTATTCAATCGAATTCTTAAGGTGTAACTAACGCGCAGGGACATATAGGATCGGCCTGTAAAGATATACAGGGTGTCCACGCAGGGGCTTACCAACAAGTATGCAACCCGCCATACACGGCCATAAGGTTAGCATTGTCGTGTGAGACATGTTGCATAATTTTTGGTAAGCCCTAGTGTGGACACCCTGTATATTAATGATTGCCGTAGCTCAGTGGTCGTTGGTCCGAGACTCGTGGCATGCAACGTGGTTTCAGCGAATCAGAAAGCAGGATTCGGGCGAATCAAAAACATGTTAATTCGCCGCGATCCTCCCGAATTAAGTTTCTTTTTACTGAGATAGTAAACTTCAATTATCTTATTTGAAAAATTGGAGTCTGGGCTTTGGGGGGGGGGGGGGGAGGCGCCCGCCCCCCCCCCCCCCCCTCTGGATCCGCGCCTGCACCATTGAGGAAAAGCGACAACAATGCTTTGGAGATTTTCGTGACGCCTATTTTTTAGGGAAGGATTACATTGTTTTCTGAAATATGACAACTATCAAGGCTGTCATTTTTCAAACTTAACCTCTATCTTTTTCTGATTTTTGAACCTCCATATTAATGACTAAACTTATTTACAGAAATTTCCGATCAGTTCAATTTTTTGCAATTCTCACTTTACCTCTACGTGACCGATTTCTCGCTTTAGCATGTGTTTGCATCCTTGAAAGTCTATATCTATTCTACTTTGTAATAATGCTTGGAATTTTTTGAATTTAGTCGAATGATTCTGTGTATACACAATTTTTAATAATTTGATTTGGACGTTGTTCTCCCAAGAAAATATTTAAAGATTTCCGAGATCAAACTCGAGAAAATGCCACGTACAATTGTCTATATGAGAATCAATCCAATTTAATCTGAAACAATCCGAAGTAATTTATGAATCCTTGAACCTTTACAATTCGTATGTTAACTCCAAATTAAACCCGAATGAATCCCAGGTTCACTTGGCAATCCTTCTCAATCCGTTTATCAACACCAAATTCAATCCATACTCACCTTACAATCCATGCCCCCAGTCTGAATGAATGCGAGGCTCATCCAGAAAGAATTTGCAATCCTTTTGAATCCCTAGGACCTCTTGAAATTTAATCCGAATGAAGCCAACCTTATTCTGAAGGAATCAGACTGGATCTAAAGTCAAACCGAATGAATCCCAAATCTTCCGGAATCCATGCACGAATGTCAACTTCAATCCGATTCAGCCGGAAGCAATCTGAACCCGCCATTCAATAATTTTCAATCCGAATGAATCCGTCCCCTTTTAGAAACTCCTAAAAATTGTGACAGTTTTCGCGTACACCATCCCCTTTATAAAAACTGACGTTTATATTAGTTTTCGCGTATCTCTCGCCGTTTTTGAGAAAACACAAAATTTGTATTTCTTTTTATTTAAAAAAATTTTCATTTGGTTATTTCGAGGTGACCGAATGCCTTAGGAAAGCCTGAAAATTTATTCAGTTTTCGCGTATATCTTAACGTTTTTGTGATGACTCAAATTTTTTGTTTCGAATGTTGAAAATCTTTTACTGAATTTTTAAGATAGCTCAAAAATTTTTTTTTTTTTGAATTTTTGAATTTTTTTGCTAGGATAGTTCGGGATGAACGGGGACCATGCCCATTTTCTAAAATCCTGCAATTTTGTTTACTTTAAGCGTAACTCTCATCGTGTTTGAGATTAAACAATGATTTGATTTTTTCTCTACCTTTTAATAGTTTTTATTCTTTCTTAATGAGATGATTAATCGATAATAAAATTGTTAGGAATGAAAACATAACACTGTTAATGTTATATAAAGAGGATTGATATATTCTATAGTTTTAATGAACAAGAATATGTGATTGCGTGAAGAACTTAAGTCACATAGGGAGAAATAAATATTTTGTTATAATCTAGTTTTACCTTCTAAATTGACATATTTTAACAAAATGATGAGCCCCTATTTTTTCAATATAACATTTTTCGGGACTTTCGTAATACTTTAAAGTTGTGTGATATGCAAAATTAAAACTTGAAACCGGAAAGAAACAATATTCTTGTATAATAATTATTTTTTCTGATGAAAAAATATGATGGGAATAAAGGTAGTAGATGAGTAAGGCCGATTCTAGATATAGATTCCTACCTTACCGACATCGAGAAGATTCTATATCAGTAGTGGTTCGTGTCCGTGCTAAGATTCTAGAAACGTGTTTCGTGTCCGTGCTAAGTTTCTACAATATTTTAGATGACGTCATCCTGAATTCCCACTTTGCCGATATAGAGACCCTTCCACAGCTGAAGTTATAAAATAATATTGCGCAATTGTGAGAGCGGAATTTGTGTAAACATCTTCAAGGTTATTTATTATTTCAATTGAGAATTTCGCGTAAATACTTTCAAGGTTATATTTTGCTTTGTCCTAGCTTTTCCGCTGCATCATATAGTTATGGAAACACAAGGATAATTTATTGCTTCCTTATAGATATACATTAAATTAAAAATTCCTCTTTTTATTTATTCAATGCTCAAAAGAGTCAGGTGTATAAATGAAATTTGATATGGATTGCTGTGTATGAAATTCAGTTTTGTTTATAAATTTGAATTATTTCTTCCTTATAGATTATACCTTTAATGAAAAAAGGTCAGGTAATTACATTTCAGAATAAAGAAACGTCGCTCTGACTACGCGTTAGTGCGACTCCTTTTTAAAAAGTTGAATCTTGTCTTGAACCCGTCACATCGAATATCAAGCGTGGACTAGAAATAAGAGATAACATCTAGACGTGTTTAAACATTTTGATTTTAGAAACATTGATGCACTCACCATTTAATGCAGCATACATTTCATTACCCTGCTATCGTTCTCTAGAGATCAGTCCTTTTTACAGTTCTCAAGAGTTCGATTTCTTGGTCAACCCACAAAGTTTGATAATCATTCTTTACAGCATTACTTTAAATCAGTTCAATATGCTGGATTTGTCTACCTCTCGATGTATCACATGTAATAAGATGCTACAAACAATTTCGATACTCGAGAGATAAGACAGCCTGCATTTTATTCAAAATTTACGCATGTTTTTTAACTTGAATATATAGATTAAGGGTGACACATATTTCATTCGAAAATTTATGTTTGTTCTTTTCAGCACCTGTCATCTGTTATTTAGAAAGAATAGATTGCTTATTACACGTTGAAGTTTTAAAATAAATCTACAAAATAAGCTGAATACAAATATTTATTACTGAAATCAGTTAACTATTTTTTTAAATATGGGGCATAATTTCTCAAGTGTACCCACCTCGAAAATGAAAGTTGTCCGATCGGGCTAAAAATTGGCATAATTGTAGTTCTATTAGATAGTACTCCTCACACCAAAAATTAATTAATTCTGATCATTATTTATCGAAGTGGAGGGGGTACAATTTTTGGTTTTTTAAGAAAGGCTTTACTTTCAAACATTTGTAACTTTTTTCCTATTGCTTTAAACAAAATTTCACTACGAATGTTTTTTATAGATTTTTTCACAAACTTTTTGGTGGTCGTAACGATTTTCAAAAAAAGTCAAAATTTGACCCTAATTTTTGAAAACCAAAAATAAATTTGACTTTTTTTTCAAATTTCGACACTTTTTTTTCCGTCAAAATAGTTTTAAAAGAAAGCTGAGATTTTTTCCTATAAGTTCCCCCATTTTCAGAGTGGCAAATTTATTTGTCTTCGAGTAATAGAACGATACGTAAACAAAATGCCATAATAGAGCGGCTGGCGCGCGATCTCCTCTAGTGCGCTCACGCCGAGGATCTTTGTGCAACGCTTTAGTGCCAGTTTTTAAAGTTATGTAATATTTTATGCTACTAAAAAAACTATTTTTTTTCAAAAAGTGAGTTATAAAGCAACTAATATTAAACTCCGTGGTTTTGCCCACGACTTCCGTTTGAAATTCCCTGCACTACCAGAAGAAGCTCAAATTTGCAGTTCATGTAGATACCAACTCAACAACTCAGCGGGAATATCCTCCTTGAACTCTGGTGATATTGCAGAACCTTCCGGTAGATATAAGGTAGATACTGATGATCATGAAATGATATCTGACGATGATGAAGAGTAGCTATATGACAGCGAAAAAGATTTAGATATCTTAGGCACCAATCTGCAGTGTAAAAAAAAATATCATAAAGCTGGTGTTGAAGTACTTGGTCAAATCATCGAACAATGCAATGCATCTAAAGATCTTCAAGAACAATTTGAACATTTCTCGCTTGCACCAAAATCTTGGGACGAAGAGAACTGATGCAAGTGCTCAATACATCAGAGCGAAAAGCAAGAAATGTCAAAAAATTAGATTCAGAGCATGGAATTCTTACGCTTCCGAATCCAAAAAGAGGAAGAGCATTGACTCCTGAAACTAAAACTGATTCACATGTTGAAAAATTAAGATTTCTGTGAAAGGCTGTTGAAATTAAAAACTCGTCCCTTTATTTCAAAGGAACCTGGGGAGTTTTTGATTTGCTTCGGTTTCGCTGAGAACTACGCGTTCTTAATTCATAATGCAGCTCAATCATTCCACTGCAATAAGGACCAAGCTGCAATATTCATTGTGGTGATTTATTATAAAAAATATAGAGAGCTCAAGCATGTAAGTATCGCAATCATATCTGATGACTCAGCTCATGACACGGTGGCTGCTCACGAGTATCAGGAGATAATAGTAGATTACTTGAAAACTCATTTCAGGCCAAAGAAAATCCACTATTTCACTGATGGTGCAGGACAACATTGAGAAATAAGAGTAGCTTTGCTAATCTCCGAGCCCATGTAGAAGATTTTGGT
>CAKNWT010301710.1:0-10434 GCA_932066315.1 Andricus coriarius | reverse complement strand
ATTTAGCTAAAAATTCAACTATTTTGCTAAAAATTTAATAATTTCTTTTTTTGTTTGAAATTCAACTGTTTGGATGAAACTTGAACTATTTTGTTACAAATTCATTTTCCTTTGTTAGAAATATCATCTATTTAATTTTTCGTTGAAAATTCATCTTTTTGTTGAAAAATCAAATTTTTGTTTTGAAAATTGAAATCTGTTTTTAGTTAAAGCTTAATATTTTTTGCACAGGGGCAACCTTCCTACAGTGGATAATCCTACAGTGGATAATCAGTAATTAATAGTACAAATCAAAGAAAAATAATTAATTTTAATTCTAATTCATCAAAACGTATAGTATCTTAACTAATAATAAAATAAAATAAATTATTTGACACACATCAGTATTTTTAATTAATAATTATCCACTCTAGGTGTTATCCACTGTAGAAAGGTTTCCCCATAAAATTTTGTTTAGTCCTGGATTTTTTTTTGCAGAAACGCTAGGCACCCTGATAAATAAAATAAAAAGTTACATATTCATGCAGTACTCTTAAAATTACGCAGTTGAACGATCGAACTTTTTTTAGAACGTTAAATAAATCAAGGTACTCGTTAAAAAAAATCGGGTCACCGAGTACGGATTTTTATTTCTTTTTTAATTTTTTCCCTCGAATGTATGAAAATGGTTTTAAATCTGTGATTTGGGGATTTCGTTTTTTTTTTATTTTGAAATAAGTAGTTTTATTTGTTTATAAATAATATTGTTGACAAATTTTGCGATTGAGATGAAACGGAATTTATTTTATATTTGAAGTAAAGGCGTTTTATTTGATTTGGATTGACAAAGCTTTGTGCGAAAGCAATTTATTTTTATTTGAAATGCAATACTGAAATTGTTGAATTCGAGAAAATTATTGCGAGCGAAATTCCTTTATGATGAGCTAAAATTTGGATGAGTTTCAAATAATGTTAGGAAAATATAAATTTTTTGTGATTGTTTAATATTTCTTTCTTTTTAGGCAGAACTAAATATTAAGTACAAATTCAAATATTTTATTATTATATATTAATAAAATATCCAAAATTTATTTATTTTTATTTTTTATGCCATTAGATACAATAAACAAGAAATTCGAAAATTGAAATACAAATAATTTAAATTTTAAATTGAAATTTAAGGAAAAGAAGATTAAAATTAAAAAATGTTATTCTTCAAGTTTCATTATTTAATTTAATTGATAAAATTTTCTGAAAATTAACAATGGAATTTGAAAGACTAAAAGTGAACATTTAGAACGAACCGCATTTCATTTTTAAAATTCGTTCTTTATTTTTCTACTTCTCCAATTTTATAACAAAAAATTTATCGATAGAGCTTTATTATTATTGTCTCCATTTTTTTCTTGTTTAAAGAAATAAATTTAAGGGTATTAAAGAAAAACAAGAAGTTTTTAATAGATTTTAATAATTTGAAGGTATTCCAAAGGATTAAACAAATTTTAGGGTATTTTCAAAATATGTATTCCAAATTTGTTTAAAAAGATTTCAAAGGATTTTAAATATTTTAGGATACTTTAAAAGATTCTGAAGAATTTTTTATATATTTTAATAATTTGAAAGTATTCCAAGGGATTTAAAAAATGTTAGGGTATTTTCAAAATATTTCAAATTTGTTTAAAAAGATTTCAAAGGATTTGAAATATTTTAGGGTACTTTAAAAGATTCTAAGAAATTTTAAATATATTTTAATAATTTGAAGGTCTTCCGAAGGATTAAAGAAATTTTAGGGTATTTTCAAAATATGTATTCCAAATTTTTTTAAAAAGATTTCAAAGGATTTTAAATATTTTACGATACATTAAAAGATTCTGAGGAATTTTAAATATATTTTAATAATTTGAAGGTATTCCAAAGGATTTTAAAAATTTTAGGGTATTTTCAAATTATTGCAAATTTGTTTAAAAAAATTTCAAAGGATTTGATATATTTTAGGGTACTTGAGAGATTCTTAGGAATTTCACATATATTTTAATAATTTAAAGGTATTTCAAAGGATTTTTAAAATTTTAGGGTTTTTTCAAAATATGTAAAATTTGTTTAAAAAGATTTCAAAGGATTTGAAATATTTTAGGGTACTTTAAAAGATTCTAAGAAATTTTTAATATATTTCAATAATTATGTAGAAAGGATTTTAAAGTATTTGAAATATTTTAGGGTATTTAAAAATATTCCAAGAAATTTTTAATAGATTTCGATAATTTGAAGGAATTTTAAAGATTTTAGGGTATTCATAAAGATTCCAAGAAATTTTAAAGATTTGTAAAAGATTTGAAATATTTTAGGGTATTTTGAAAGATTCCCAGGAATGTTAAATATATTTCAATAATTAGGAAGAATTTTTAATATTTTAGGGTATTTCAAAATATTCCAAGAAACTTGTAACAGATTTCGATAATTTGAAAGGGTTTTAATAGATTTTAAAGATTTGAGGGTATTTATAAAAACTCCAAGGAACTTTAAGGAATTTAAAAATATTTAAAGGGATTTTAAAAGATTTGAAATATTTTAGGCTATATTAAAAGATTCCAAGAAATGTTCAATATATTTCAATAATTAGAAAGAATTTTGGAGGATTTTAAACATTTAAGGGTATTTTACAATATCCTAAGAAATTTTTAAAAGATTTTGATAATTTGGAGGGATTTTGAAGGGTTTTAAAGATTTTAGGGTATTTATGAAAATTACAAGGAATTAAAAAAAAATTTAATGTCTAAAGGGATTTCAAAAGATTTGAAAGGATTTGAAATATTTTATGGCTTTTCAAAAGATTCTGAGGCATTTTCAATTTATTTCAATAATTAGAAGGGGTTTTAAAGGATCTTAAAGATTTTTAATTCCTCCAAGGAATTTTAAAGAGGTTTACAAATTTTCAAGGTATTTAAAAGGATTTCAAAGATTTGAAATATTTTAGCCTATTTTAAAAGACTCTAAGAAATTTTTAATAGATTTCAATAATTTAAAGTGACATGTAAATGTTAGAAAGATTCAAGGGTATTTAAAAAAAAATCTAAGGCATTTTCAAGGTAAAGTCGGGTAAGGTACGAGGTGAAGTCGTTTAGGGTACGGGGTAAAGTAGGGTAGGGTACGGGGCAAAGTCAGCTAGGGTATGGGTTAAAGTTGGCTAGGATACGGGGTAAAGTAGGGTACTGTACGGGGTAAAGTTACTTAACATACAGGGTAAAGTGGGATAGAATGCGGGGCAAAGTCAGCTAGGTTACGGGGTAAAGTCATTTAGATTACTGGGTAAAGTCGGATAGGGTACGGGGTAAAGTTATTTAGAGTACTGGGTACAGTCTGGTAGGGTACAGGGTAAATGCGGTTAGAATACGGGGCAAAGTCGGTTGGGATACGGGGTAAAGTCGGATAGGGTACGGGGTAAAGTTGTTTTAGGATAGTGGGTAAAGTGGGATAGCATACGGGGCAAATTCAGGTAGGGTACTGTGTAAACTCAATTAGGGTATGGGGTAAATCCGGATAGAGTACGGGTAAAGTTATTTTGAGTACGGGGTACAGTCTGATAGGGTACAGGGTAATTGTGGTCACAATACGGGGCAAAGTCTGTTAGGATACGGGGTAAAGTCGGATAGGGTACGGGGTAAAGTTTTTTAGGATAGGGGGTAAAGTCGGATAGAATACGGGGCAAATTCAGGTAGGGTACTGGGTAAAGTCATTTAGGGTATGGGGTAAATCCGGATAGAGTATGGGGTAAAGTTATTTAGAGTACGGGGTACAGTCTGATGGGGTACAGGGTAAAATTATTTAGGATACGGGGTAAAGTGGGATAGGATACAGGGTAAAGTCATTTAGGTTACGGGGTAAAGCCGGCTAGGGTACAGGATAAAGTTATTTAGAGTACGCGGTACAGTCTGGTATAGTACAGGGTAAAGTCGGCTAAGATACGGGGTAAAGTTGGTTAGGATACGGGGTAAAGTCAAGTACGGAACGGGGTAAAGTCGAATAGGGTACAACGTAAAGTTATTTAGGGTACGGGGTGTAGGCTGATAGGGTACAGGGTAAATTCGGCTAAGATACGGGGTAAAGTGGCATAGGATACGGGATAAAGTCATTTAGGGTACGGGGTAAATTCGGATAGGGTGCAAGGCAAAGTTATTTAGTTTGCGGAGTATAGTCGAATACATGAGGGGTAAAGTTGACTAGGATACGGGGTAAAGTCATTTAGGATAATGGGTTAGGTCGGATAGCGTACAGGGTAAAGTTATCTAGGATACGGGGTAAAGTGGGATAGGATACAGAATAAAGTCATTTAGGTTACGGGGTAAAGCCGGCTGGGGTACGGGGTACAGTCGGCTAAGATACAGGGTAAAGTCATTTAGGGTACTGAGTAAATTCGGATAGGGTACGGGGTAAAGTTATTTAGAGTACGGGGTACAGTCTGATGGGGTACAGGGTAAATATGGTTAGAATACGGGGCAAAGTCGGTTAGGATACGGGGTAAAGTCGGATAGGGTACGGGATAAAGTTTTTTAGGATAGGGGGTAAAGTGAGATAGAATACGGGGCAAATTCAGGTAGGTTACTGGATGAAGTCATTTAGGGTATGGGGTGAATCCGGATAGAGTACGGGGTAAAGTTATTTAGAGTACGGGGTACAGTCTGATGGGATACAGGGTAAAGTAGGATAGGGTACGGGGTAAAGTTAGTTAGGATACGGGGTAAAGTGGGATAGGATGCAGGGTAAAGTCAATGAGGTTACGGGGTAAAGCCGGCTAGGGTACGGGGTAAAGTTATTTAGAGTACAAGGTACAGTCTGATGTAGTACAGGGTAAAGTCATTTAGGTTACGGGTTAAAGCTGGCTAGGGTACGGGATAAAGTTATTTAGAGTACGCAATACAGTCTGATATAGTACAGGGTAAAGCCGGCTAAGATACGGGGTAAAGTTGGTAAGGATATGGGGTAAATTTAAGTAAGGTACGGAGTAAATTCGAATAGGGTACAAGGTAAAGTTCTTTAGGGTACTGGGTATAGGATGATAGGGTACAGGGTAAATTCGGCTAAGGTACGGGGTAAAGTTATTCAGGATGCGGGGTAAAGTGGGATAGGATACGGGATAAAGTCATTTGGGGCACGGGGTACAGTCTTATATAGTAGAGGGTAAAGTGGGATAGGATACGGGATAAAGTCATTTACAGTACGGGGTGAAGCCGGTTAGTGTGCGGGGTAAAAAAGTCATTTAGGGTACGGGGTAAAGTTATTTAGGGTACGGGGTATAGGCTGATATTGTACAGGGTAAATTCGGCTAAAGTACGGGGTAAAGTCGGTTAGGGTACGGGCTAATCTCAATTACGTTACGGGGCAAATTCGGCTATGGTACGGGGTAAAGTTATTTAGTTTGCGGGGTATAGCCGAATAGGGTATAAGGTTAATTTAGCTAGGATACGGGCTGAAGTTGTTTAGGGTACTGGGTAACGTCAGCTAGGGTACGGGGTACAGTAAATTACGGTGCAGGGTAAAGTCGGATAGGGTACAAGGCAAAGTTATTTAGTTTGCGGGGTATAGTCGAATACATGAGGGGTAAAGTTGACTAGGATACAGGGTAAGGTCATTAAGGGTACTGGGTTAGGTCAAATAGGGTACGGGGTAAAGTTATTCAGGGTACAGTATAGTTTGATAGGGTAAAGGGTAAACTCGGCTAAGGTACGGGATAAAGTTATTTAGTTTTCGGGGTAAAGTCGAATAGGGTACTGGGTAAATTTGGCTAGGATAAGAGCTAAAGTTGTTTAGCCTACAGGGTAAAGTCAGTTTGGGTACGGGGTAAAGTCAATTACGGTACGAGGTAAAGTCGGATAGGGTACAGGTTGAAGTTATTTAGTGTACGGGGTATAGTCTGATAGGGTAAGGGGTAAATTCGGTTGAGGTATGGGGTAAAGTCGGTTAGGGCACGGAGTAAAGTCAATTACGGTACGGGGTAAAGTCGAATAGGATACAAGGTAAAGTTATTTAGTGTACAGGTTATAGTCTTATGGGGTACAGGGTTAATTCGGCTTAGATACGGGGTAAAGGCGGTTAGGGTATGGAGTAAAGTTAATAAGGGTACGGGATATAGTCTGATAGGGTACAGAGTCACTTTGGCTAGGATACGGGGTAAAGTTATTTAGGGTAAGGGGTAAAGTCATTTATGGTGCGGGTTAAAGTCTGGTAGGGTACGAGGTAAAGTTGACTAGGGTACGGGATAAAGTCATTTAGGGTAAGGGGTAAAGTTAAATAGGGTAGGGGTAAAGTTAATTAGGGTATGGGGTAAAGTCGAAAAGGGTACATGGTAAATTCGGCTAGTGTACCGGGTAAAGTTATTTAGGGTACGGGGTAAAGTGATTTAGGGTACGGGGTAAAGTGATTTAGGGTACGGGGTAAAGTGATTTAGGGTACGGGGTAAAGTTGACTAGGATACGGGGTAAAGTCGAATAGGGTACAAGTTAAAGTTATTTACTGTATGGGGTTAATTTATCTAAAGTAGAGAGTAAAGTCGGCTATGTTATTGGGTAAACTTGGCTATTGTATTGGGTAAAGTCTGGTAGGGGCTACGAAACCCTAAAAAATGGGAAAAACCGAGTCTTGTCGTGGAAACCCTAGTTCGAGTCGAATCGGCTGAAAAGTCATTGGAACGAGCAGGCAGGTCGTTCAGGCGTCGGCAAGAGTTTATGATAATATTTAATCCACTTACAGGGTTGAATATAGAGCGCATCAGGCGTGGCACCGGACCTCGTGGTGGTCAGTCGATGTCTCGATGCACCAGTGTCGTTGGTTGCAATAATCCAGTTACGCTCTGGTGCCACAATCACTTCTTCACATTCCCGCAGTACCGACTTTTCAATTCCCAAGTGTAGTGTTATCAAGAGAAAAAAAAATACAAAAAAAAAACGCTAGTGATAAGCCTGAAAACTGTGCGGGTTGTGTTTTTGCTAATTGGAAAGAATTTTGTCAAGAAAAGAAAACAAGGGAATACAATTAGGCAAAGGGGAAGAATGAGTAGTGAAGGGGTTCTCGGGCCCGAGGGGTTCCACCCATCGAAACGGGTTCCCGGACTCACCGGAAACCCTTGAAGTCGAGACTGCTTCTCCAGAGAAAATTCTGAAATGTAGAGTGCGAAAGGGTTTTCTGATTGCCACCCTCCGGGGAAATCATTAAGAAAGTTTTAATGAAATTGATACCCGAGGAAGGAAAAAGGTGTGAAAAGTTTCGAGAAATAGTTTAGAGGGAGATAAACTGGAGGAAAAAAATAGAGGAAAGATTGCTCGCTCTGAAGAAAGTTTTGGGTTTTCTGCAGTTTACCACTCCCCTGAAGCAGGAGGCAGCTCGAAGAAGATATTGTCGGAACTTATCATAAAGTGAGGATAGGCTGATAAGAAGAGAGATACGGAATGTGGGGTGGCCTCGTGACCCAGAAAGGGAAACGCTAATTTTATCGAGGGTGCAACGATTGAAGGGGGATCCCCGGGGATAGAAATTGGAGGCGACTACTATAATTTTGGGGTCGGCTCTGCGACGTATTGAAATTTAGGAGGCGGTGGAGCCCGAACCCCATCGACTAGTTTCTCGCCCTAGGTCCTTAAAGGAGGCTTAGGGATTAAGGAATCTTAAGGATATCGAGGGATCGAGAATGCTGCGAGCCTGTCGACATTGGGGCGCGAAGCCATCCGGACCCTTTATTGTCGGCAACAGGAAGAAATGAAGTTGTCCGTGTCGGCTTATAGAGCACAGGCCAGCGCTCACAAAAAGATCCTGTCCACCTATCAGCATCAGCTGAGCTACGGTGCGACCCAGGCTGCTTCAGCCCGGACCCAAACAGACGCCGCGACCGTCCTTCCTAATATCAAGGTGAGCTTTTTTAGGTTAGGAATGAGGAAAAGTGCAGAAAACACTTCCCCGCTTCAAATCGGATTTAGAGATTTGATTTTCACAAGAAAATCATCTCACTGAGTTTTTTTAAACTTCAACATTTATATGTCATTATATGCCATTTTTACCATCTCTAACATTATGTTTTTATAAATTATATCACTCAGACAAATAGCATCGCTTTCCAACATCTTTTCTAATCTAACTATCATAACGTTTTGACATGATTGTTATATTTCATAGACAAATGATGAATGATTTTTACTCGTTTTTTTTTTAATTTGAACTTTCATTTATGAAAATTTGACTTATTATTAAACTTTTAAGCTGATTCCAGAAAATGTAAGTTTTAATAGAATCAGTTAATAATTAATTAATCAGCTAATAATTAATCAATCAGTTCAAAATATAAGAAGCATTAAACTATAACTTTCATTAAAACATTAAAATAATTTTTACTTTACATTTTTTTAAATTTCTACTTTCATTTCTAAAAACTTGATTGATTCGTAACCTTTCAAACTAATTCCAGAAAGTTTAAGTTTTAAAGGAATCAGTTAATAATTAATTAATCAGCTCACAAAATAAAAAGCATTAAACAATTATTTTCATTGAAACATTGAAATAATTTTTACTTTATATATTTTTTTAAACTTAAAATTTCAGTTCTGAAAATCTGAATGATCAATAACCATTTCTAGTAATTTTCGAAAAAAATGAAAACATAATATTTAGATATAATTTTGAAAAATACATTCAGATAATCATTTCACAACATCACAAATATTGACAGAAATCACATAATTGGAATGGAGGTATTTTAAATGTAAATGAACATTCATTATTCAAATTATAGCCAATATTCAATTACACAACCCTAAAGTAAAAAATCAATTTATGTATTTAATTGAAGCAAATTAAAATTCAATCTTCATGAAATTTAATATTGGGAAGAAAATTAATCAGCCAATTATTAATCAATCAGTTCAAAATATAAGAAGCATTAAACTATAACTTTCATCAAAGCTTAAAAATAATTTTTACTTTACATTTTTTCAAATTTTGTACTTTCATTTCTAAAAATTTGATTTATTCGTAACCTTTTAAGCTTATTCCAGAAAATTTAAGTTTTAATAGAATCAGTTAATAATTAATTAATCAGCTCACAAAATAAAAAGCATTAAACAATTATTTTCACTGAAACATTGAAATAATTTTTACTCTATATATATTTTTTAAACTTAAAATTTCAGTTCTGAAAATCTGAATGATTAATAATCATTTATAGTAATTTTCGAAAAAATAAAAACATAATATTTAGATATAATTTTGAAAAATAAATTCAGATAATTATTTCACAACATCACAAACATTGACAGAAATTACATATTTAGAATGGAGGTATTTTGAATGTAAATAAATATTCATTATAGAAATTATAGCCAATATTCAATTACATAACCCTAAAGTAAATAATCAATTTATGTATTTAATTGAAACAAATTAAGATTCAATCTTTATGTAATTTAATATTGTGAACAAAATGAATCAGATAATAATCAATCAATCAGTTCAAAAAATAAGAAGCATTAAACTATAAATTTCATTAAAACATTACAATAATTTTTACTTTACATTTTTTAAAATTTCTACTTTCATTTCTAAAAATTTGATTCATTCGTAACCTTTTAAACTACTTGCAGACAATATAAGTTTTAATAGAATCAGTTAATAATTAATTTATCAGCTCACAAAATAAAAATAAGGAAAAAAGATAATAAGAAGCATTAAACTATAACTTTTATTAAAACATTAAAATAATTTTTACTTTACATTCTTTTTAATTTCTACTTTCATTTATAAAAATTTGATTTATTCGTAACCTTTTAAACTACTTGCAGAAAATATTAGTTTTAATAGGATCATTCAATAAATAATTAATTAATCAGCTCACAAAATAAAAATAAAAAAATATTTAAAAAAAGATAATAAGAAGCATTAAACTATAACTTTCTTAAAAAAAAAATAATTTTTACTTCACATTTTTTTTAATTTCTACTTTCATTTCTAAAAATTTGATTTATTCGTAAACTTTTAAACTACTAGCAGAAAATATAAGTTTTAATAGGATCAGTTAATAATTAGTTAATCAGCTCACAAAATAAAAAAGAATAAAATAAAAAAAAAATAAAATAAAAAAAAGGTTTATCTGAAAATTAAACTATTTTGTTGAAAGTTTGTGTTTTTTAGTTGAAAATTTATCTCTTTTTTTTGAGAAAACGTATTTTTTGGTAGAAAATTATACTTTATGTTTCAAAATTAACCTTCTTGTTCGAAACTTTATCTTTTTGGTTGAAAATTTAAGTAATGTAGTTAAGTATTCAACATTTTAGTTGAAATTTAATCTTTTAGATTGAAGATAAAAACTACTTGGTTGAAAGTGATTATTTTGTTAAAAATGCGTCCTTTTGGATCAGAATTCATCTATTTCAGTTAAAGATTCATCATTTTAGATTAAAATTTGTTGTTTTTTCTGGA
>CAKNWT010301703.1:0-14194 GCA_932066315.1 Andricus coriarius | reverse complement strand
AATTTTTAATTTTTAATTTTTAATTTTTAATTTTTAATTTTTAATTTTTAATTTTCAATGGTCAATGTTCAAGGTTCAATGTACAATGATCAAGTTTCAATTTTTAATGTTCCATGTTTAATGTTCAATCTTCAATATTCAATGCTCAATTTTCAATGTTCAATGTTCAATGTTGATTGGTTTCAGAATCACCCACAAATATAATATACATTTGATCTAATAGATAGTTGTCGATGTCTTTGACCTTCAATTATAACAGGTGTGAGCAACTAGCGATTAGAATGTGCCTGCGCATCCTTACTTATTTCAGATAAACTCAAGTAAAGTTTAAAAGAAAAGTGAAATTGTGGTAGAATGTAGATTAAATCTTACAAATTCTGATTTGCACATAGCTCAAAAAATGGTTTTCAGAATAATAGATATATTATTATATTTAGCAATAGAATTAAAAATAGCCGCCAATGATAAGACAAGAGAAGAAACCATCCTCATGTTTTCTGATTAGAGAAAAAACTAATCAATGTATTGATAAAGAATTCGATTCACAGCCTTACTAATGACTATTGTAATGCTTTATTAGACGATATAATATATTTATTCTATAGTCGTTATCTATGAGTTCATATGAGTCAAGGTTGTCCTTCTTAGATAATTGATTTTGATAAGAACGCGTTTCGAGCTAAAATATGTAAGCTTTCAATTATTTAGAACTGATATCAGACGAGATTAGGAAAAATGTAATTAATTTATTATTTGAATCAAAAAATTCCAAAAAACCATAATGTTGCACATTCTTATCCTAATGACAAGGTATTAGTTTTATTAAAAATTTGACTTTGACGGTTTGTATCAAATCTCGACGGTTTGACACCTCCTGATTCAGAAAAAAATATCTTTACAAAGTTGTCTGTAGTCTTCAGTCTGTACTCTGTAAGCATAAGAATTTTCAAAAGACTAATCAGATTGGATTGAGCTTTGATACACGTTTTTGTGGCTTCAATAGAAAGAACAAGTTCCGGTAAAACTATGCAGATACGAAAAAACATAAATAGATAAAAATTGTTCACCCAAAAAAACACATCTAAACATTTGTCGGAGAATAGATTTCCTTGGAAGACAGGTGAGGAAATATGTGATCTTCGCAATAAAAGAAGGGGAGAACGAAGATACGAAGGAAACAATTCTCTTTGTGATAAAAAACAATCCTAAATTACCAGACCATAGGGATCATGTCGAAGAGGTGAAACGTTTAGGAAATGGTTCAAGGAACAATGCCAGTCCAATCCTGGTTCAATCGTCGACGGAAACAAATTTGGAGTAAACTCAATGTCGGAGATGCCTGCTGGTTTGGAATCTAAATGGATACTCAAATTTCGATAATGATATCGCTCAAGGCAACGTCGATATCTTCTGAATATCAGAAACATTATCATTTGCGAGTTTTCCAGCCTCCCCTAATTGCGTAGAGTTAAAAGGGGAAACCCAAAATAGCAACTAATCAATGCAGCTGGAAATGGGATACGAATTTGCTAGCCTAATCGATCTTTAATATTTGCTTGAAATTTGTGCCATATATAACGCTTATCGAAATTATCAAGTGCAGTTTCTGTTTGTCTATTATTCGCCGAAGGCTCTGTCAGTCTGTACCGCTGTCTAATCCGGTTAGTCTAATGTCCGCTGTCATATCAGTTCAGTCGTTTTCTCGTCTTGTATGAAGTTCTTTTGTTGTCGTCGTCTTTCCTGATGAGCCATTATTTTATAAATTCATCGTTTCGTCTGTAAAATCGAAGCGAAATCCAAATAGTGTGGCTACAAGCCGAATTTGTCTATTATTCCTTATCCACTAACCATTTGTTGTCAATTATCCACGCGAAATCCCTTTCAAAATTGGATCCCTGGAAGACGTCAGGCCAATTGAATAAATCGATGAACCTCAACCCTCTACGATTACGCTGAGGACCCTTCAACGCTGTCTGGAGAAATCTAATCAACACATGATTCTTCTGAAGGAAATCATCTGGATAATCAACTTCCCAAATTACCCGCCTGTCGAATCCCTTACAGATCTTTTGCTCTCTCTGCAAGAATCTTTGGAAACTAGCCAAGAATGCTTCAAACAAATAGTTGAAATTCTTCTGGCTCTTAAGCACAAGCACAACAATTATAATTTGGGCAAGCAATCGATTAGGTTTCTACTTATTTGAATCCTATCTTTCTTTTCTTGTTGTCTAAATCATCAGTCAGAATCTTACTTTTCTTTAAGAGCTGCCTTTCATGGGATATACTCGATGATATGGGATTCTGACTAATCTCTAAATATTTGACAAGACAATTTATCCAGGTATATGGGTGTTTTTGGTGTAAAAAATAAGGAAGGATCATCTGATTGTATAGAAGTAACAGAGGGTGTACTATAGGGGGAAATCCTAAGTCCACTCCTATTTATTCTGTTTTCAGCAGACTTAGAAATTTTTTGCGAAGTGAAGGGCTGCGAGGCATAGATATTAATGGTTATGTTGATCTACTGTCGCTTTTGTATGCGGATGATCTAGTAATATTTGCGTATTCAAAAATTGTCTTGAAAAAGAAACTGGATACATTAGCTGAATATTGTCAGATAAATGAGTCAAGAATCAACATTAAAAAGAAACTAATATTTGTATTTAAATGCAGGCGGTAGAAGCCCGGAGATTGGACCTACATTCACGCTATTTAATGGAAAACAAATTAAAATTGTAAACGAGTATCTATACCTGGGTACAACTATTCCAAATTCAGCATTAGGTTTTACAGCAACCCAATATTCAATTTATAAAGCAGAATGAGCCTCAGAATCTGTCTTATCAATCCTTGCTAGGTCAAGGACGTACTTTTGGGAAACCAAGATTAAACTTTTTGGTAGTATGATTAAATCAACCTTACTTTATTCTGTTCGAATCTGGAGTTCAAGGTATCTTAAAAATATTGAAGTCGTTGAATCAGGGTAGCACTTAGGCTCGATTTTAAACCGACAAGATTTATTTTCCACCCCAAATCGGGAAAATCTACCTCTGAAGTATATTTCAGTCCCTGTCCACCACCATAAAATGACCCTATAATAATTTGAATACAAAAAAATTAAAGAAAAAAAATATTCTAAAAATCTATCAGCTATTTATTTGTAATTATTTGTTTTTATGACAATATGAATATAACTTTGTTAGTATTCTTCGTTAGTACTCCTAAAAATTTATTATAACAGTATCAATTTATGAAAAGAACTTCGGGATGTAAATATTCTTGATTTAACATCTGGGAAATGACAAATTGGAATTTACCCGAATCCACTTTCTCAACAAAAAAGTTGTGTAGTTTAGAGACAGCCGCTTACCAGTTCCTTGTAACACTTTAATCCTACTTCGGATCACAAACAATATTATAGTTTAGTTTTACGTTCCTTTTTAAATTTTATTATTGGTGCACAACAAAGCCGTCTACAACTACTGTTTTAAAATTAGTTGAGATTGGATAATCTCTGCCTGCTGGAGTTTCCTTAATTTCTTCCGGGGTCATTTCTTCAATCTCGCGGCTGTACATGTTTATTTTCGCCCGTTTGTCCTGCCGAGATCGAAAGTGATAGTGATCTGTTGTTGTATACATTGCACGAAGTTTTCTATTATTCTCCACTATTGCAAAGATGTCACCATCGGACGTTGATAATACACTTTGTTCTTCGGCTGGCATAAGCCCAAGGACCCCATACCTTCCCTTCACATAAATTGCTTTATTATAAGGAAAAGTGTATCTTCGAATTTCAAATCGGCGGTTCGGATTTGCCTTGGGAATAAGCCGAACAAATTGAAGTTGTTCAAGTGCAACTCTATGTAGAGGTATAGGCTGGTCACTGGCAGGAGGAGACCTGGACCTGGCTCGAAGAGTTGGCTCAACAGTAGGAGGAGGACTGACCGGAGAACCCGGAAAATAAGGTCTGTTAGGAGGAGGAGGAGGAGGAGGTCCTCGTGGAGAATTATGTCTGTCAGGAGAATAAGAAGTTCCGCAAGGATGAAGACCAGGAATAGGGGCGCCGTCAGGTGAACAACTGGACTGTGAACTCATATCTGCTAAAAGAAACAGAGGATTACGTTTTCGTTGTGTCTTTTTTCCTGGCATGTATTGCCTGAAGTACCAAACCTAATTTCTTCAATAGAAATCGTATAATTAGAATAGAATCAATCTAATCTTATTTGGAATATCATGAATTCCTTTCGTACAATAAATTATACCACAAAGCTACAAGATATGAAAGAACCAGCCTAGTTTCAATAATAATAATTATCATCATAAACTCCTTGTGCAGGAACTGAAATTCTGGGTGACCCGACTGACGGAAATCAAAATTAACTTATTAAACCGTGCATTGAAGCCGCAGTTGAAGATTCATAATTTTAGTTGAAGATTCATCTCTTTTGTTGAAAAGGAGAACTGTCATTTAAAGGCGCTTCCTAAAGCAGTTATGATTCTTCTTTTATTTCACATAAATATCTTGTGAAACAGAATGCTTCAAATGAAAAAGAGCCTTGAAAAGGTTTTTAATACAAAAATAATGAACCGGTCGGGTATAATTTATTGAAAATATAAATTTTTATTTTTTCTAGGGTTACCTTGATTATTCGCATGTTCGTTACTCATGCCAAAATTTGTCAGAAAGTCTCGTGTTTCGGGCGGTATAACTGATGACGTTTCTGTGAAAAGACAAAAATGATTCATGATTTTTTTATGTTAAAAATGTATTGATAACAGTAAAATTAAAATGTGAGCATTCCATTTTATTATGTATGAGTAAGTTACAGCCTATCATCAGATTCTCGGCACAATGAATCACCGCTAAGTACACAAAATGCAAATGTTTGTTTTAGATGTAAATTATACTTAAATATCAACATAATTTGTGAAATCTTGCCTATTTAGTAAAAGAAGGCGATTGTGTAACATTTTCGTTTCTATTTGAACAATGATAGAAGCGTATGGTGAAATTTGTAAATAGGTTACGTCATCTCCACCAACATCACGAATGTACTTCAATGTCACTTTAAAGTCACAATCAAAATTCAAAATCGTTATTTTTGGAGAAAAAGGTGACGCGGAATTTCTGTCTAATTATTATACTTAAGTAGAAAAGAAATTATATCAATAATAATAATAATAATAATGGTTTATTATCAAAGAGTCTACATAGTATTTTTCATCCACTAATGTATACCGTGTGTTTTAACGTACTCATCATAGAAAAATTCTGTAAATTTATTCTTTACTTACCAATAGAATCAAGAAGCATTTCCCACGTTAAAATTAGCGTATAAAGGATTTCCATGTTTCCAAAATGTAGGAGAAGCTGATGAACACAGAATTTTGAGAGCAGCGTTACTAATGAATATTCTGATATTTCATGTGTACCTGTATACTGTTCTGAGATATTTGTGTTTTCCCATTCCCGAGCATAAATCTCTAGTCGGTATCACCTTATCAGTTTAATACAAATTAACCTCTCGCAAGCTTACATTTCTTTTACCTTGAGAAATTCAGATAACTCATGTTTCATGTAAATATTCGTGTTGAAATGTAGATTCAGAAAAAAATTGTATTAAGTATAAGAATGTAAAAATTGTACTTTTGCAAAATTTGTATTCACTTGTAAAATTTTGTAATGGTATCCGAATTCTAGAAAAAACGCTAAGTTTCTAAGTAGAATCATCTTTTCTAATTAGAGGAACAACTCTTTAATGTACTTATGAAGAATTGCAATAACGATATAACTAATAAATACTCTTGTTCTTCATTAGATGATATAACACATATATAATATAATCGTTATCTCAAAGCATAGTTAACTAATTACATTGGCATCATATGAAACTCGATATCTTATTTTGTTTAATAATTACATACATTTTAATATTACACAGTATTTAAAAAGAATTAATGGATAATTCACACGCCCATATAGTACTTTGCAGGGGTATTCTATTTTAATTTTACATGTAAAATATACTTAATTAATTGTGCGGATGTAAGTTGTCGACCATTATTGTTTGAAAATTCGTTGAGATTGGGCGATGATTGCCTAACGGAGATTCTTCGATTTCTTCTCGGGTCAGATCTTCAATCTTGCCACTGTTCATATTTATTTTCGCACGTTGTTGAGACGAATATGAAAATTTATATTTTTCTCTATATATTCCACGAAGAGTTTTATTACTGTCCACTATGGCAAATACTTCACCATTGAACGTTGATAAAACAGTTTGTTTTTCGGTTGGCATGGGTCCAAGGCGATGATTACTTATTCTCAAATAAATTGGTCTGTCGCGAGGAAAAGTGTATTTTCGAATTTCAAATCGCCGGTTTGGATTCGTTTTTGGAATGAGCCGAACGAATCTATATTGATAGGGTTCAAGTTCATATAGGCGTAAAGAAGCATGTCTGGCAGGAGGAGACCTATACCTATCACGAAGAGGAGGCTCGGCAGGATGAGGAGACCTGGTCCTGGTACGAAGAGTAGGCTCAGCAGAAGCAGGAGATCTGTCCGGAGAAGGCCGAGAATGAGGCCGAGCAGGAAGAGGAGACTTTTCAGAAGATTGAAATATGTCAGACAAATAAAAAGGTCTATGGCGAGGAACACCAGGAATGGGCTCGCCATTGGGTAGGCATTCGAACTGTAAACTCAACTCTGCAACAAAAAGGAGACG
Organism: Andricus coriarius; assembly: GCA_932066315.1. Taxonomy (NCBI): domain Eukaryota; kingdom Metazoa; phylum Arthropoda; class Insecta; order Hymenoptera; family Cynipidae; genus Andricus; species Andricus coriarius. The sequence goes on along the minus strand of CAKNWT010301703.1, from coordinate 7,469 downwards.
ATATTTTCATGGTATATTCTCCAAGGGGACGATAGTCCCGATTTACTGTCAAGGCCATTGAGGGTACCCCCGAAACGTCCAGTAAAACAGAATCCGAGTGTACTTGACTGACGATTCAACTGCTTTCTTAATAAATCACTTTTTGGTTCAAGATTCATCATTTAGTTGAACAATCATCTCTAGTTGAAAATTTGACCATTTTGATAAGAATTTGATTGTTTCATTGAGTTAATGTACTAAAGTAACCAGATTAGTTTTATTCAATAGAATTTATTTCCCTATGTTGGTGAAATTTTGTTTATTGCCCCTGGTTTTAAACTCGAATTCGCAAGACGAATGGAAAAGCAGGGTATGGAGAAAGGCTGTAAAATGTCCTCAAGAAATTATAAAATTGTACGATGTTTTGACCAATTCTATTTCAAATCAGGCGACATTTCAAGAATAGTCTAGGTTATGGTGTCAGAATGATTTCGTATCAGAATTATTTGGTCTCATGACCTCTTAAAGATTTGATCGTTTCATGTTACGCGTTCACAATTGGAAGTGTCCCGTATGTTATGAATTCCATATCAATAGAAATACATTTCGAACTCATTTTTTTGCAACACACACGTATTCCGAATTTATCCGGGACAAATTGACAATTAATTTGTACTCATTTCGAAAAAACTGAAATAATTTTTGAAAGAAAACAGCAATCGGGATAGAAATTAGATAAAATTGCACAAATTCTGATTTGCGTGTAGCTTAAAAAATGTAATTAAAAGTATAGATGGGTTATATTATTATATTCACCAATAGAATTGAGGATAACAGTCAAAAATAAGACTAGAGCAGAAATAATCTTCATCTTTTCCAATCAGAGAAAAAACTGATTAATGTATTAATAGAGAATTTGATTAACAACGTCGAAAAGAATATTCTAGTGCTTCATTAGATTAAATTATACATGTATCCTATAGTCGTTATCTCATAAATTATTAAGCGTCTAGCTTCGCTTTTTAAGTTATTTACATTTCATTAGACAGATTCAAAGACAACAAAAATACTTACTGAATTTGTTAAGACTGACATCACAATTGATATCATCTTTTATGTTTGGGCGAAATCCGTCGTTTACATGGAAAAGTTATATATATAGTTTCTACTATAATTATCTACTTGAAGATTGAAAAAATTAATATAAATTCTACAAAATATGTTCAAATTATTGGGAAAATGAATTTCATCATTTTCCGGATCGCCCAATTTTTCCGAAACAACAATTAGTATTTTTCACCATTCATCCGAAAACTAAGCAATTCTCATTTAAAATTCCATGCTAATTTCAGAGGCCCTGGGAACTTCTAAAAATTGAATCGTCACCATTGGATTTTGATAATACTCGTCACTATTTAGTTGGCATGGGGTCAAGGGCATTACATTTTTCTCTTGCTTGAATTGTTTTTTTGGCGGGAAAAGTCTATCTACAAACTGCAAATAGACGAAATGGATTCCTTTAGAAAACAAGCCTAATTAATCTAAGTTGAATCGGGATCAAATACAAGTACAATTAGAAAACGACGCCTGGCAGGAGGAGACCTGTAAAAGGCAGGAAGAGGCTCAGCAGTAGAAAAGGACATGACTAGAGAATCCAGAGAACGAAGTCTGGTAGGAGGAAGAGACTTTTCAGGAAAATAAAAAGGTCCTTAACAAGGAACACCCTGAATAGTCTCTCTATTAGGTTGACAATCAAACTATAAACTAAAATCCGCGACATGAAACACAGGATTCAATTTTGTTGTGTATTCTTTAACGGCACGATTTGCCAGATTTTATTTTTCTCTTTTTTCACATTTTTCTCGTTCGAAGAGAGAAGTAAAGGGTAGTCACTTTTCTTTTATTTAATTCACCCATGCGTTATCCATTATTGAATTTTAGACGATTATATTAAATTATTAGTTTATTTAAATTATTTAAAAAGATTTCAAAGGATTATAAAGATTTCAGGTTATTTCAAAAGATTCTATGGCATTTTTGAGTAATTAAAAAAATAGCTAAGGGATTCCAAGGATTTTAATGATTCTAAGAAATATGTTTTAAGATATTTAAAAATATTCCAAGAAATAGAGTTTTAAAGATTTGACGAGATTCTCAAAAAATATTAATGGTCAGGGAAATTGAAAAATCATGGATTTTTTAAGATGAAGTTCTGCAACTATCCTGATTCCATTTTCGTTATGTATTCTCTGCCCGTATATTTGGCTGAATTTAAATTTTCTCTTCTGGTATATTATTCTCGTCTGGCATACACTTCTCTTTCGGAGAGAGAAGTACCTATCCTCATTTCTTCAGCAAGAAGAAGATTGTAAATTATTGGGAAGATCATAATATATATCCAAAGGATCACTAGTTATTTTAAACTTAAAAATAATTTACTAGACGTCTAAACAATGGGGATGCATATTTGCCCCCCCCCCCAAAGAAGATCAAGGTTCACTTTAGGAAAAGACAACGTATTCGCAAAAGCTTGCCATGAGGATGCTTGCTGACACTCGCATTGATCTTCAGAGAAAATATAATGACCTTGCTAACTATTCTGACCTAAATCTTTTGGTGGTTAAATCGTCAAATATCAAGACCATGATCTTTCATAGAGGGAGGCCACCTAGGATTCCGGGTTTCACTTTCAGTGACACGCAGCTCGAGATGGTCAGGGAATATAATTATCTTGGGAAACCATTTTCAAACCCTGGTACCTTTGTACTGGCTTATAATAGAAAATAAGTGCTGTCCAAAAAGGGGCTCTCAATAATAATAATGGTAGAATCATAATATCAATAAAAATAAAAGCGTGGTGCGAAATTAGTACTATTTTTTATTATTATTGATATAGAAGAATATAGAATATTTATTCATACAGAAGGATCTTGACAGCAGTGAAGATCCCAGTCGACATCGCGAGGAGGCCGACCCTGAACATGCGCAGGGACAAAATGGCCACTCGCTACCTCTTCGACAAGAAGTATCGAGTTAGCCTATCCACGAAGGAGGAATGGGATAACGGCGAGGCACACCTGCATAGTGATAGTAAGAAGTGGTTTACAGATGGCTCCAGGAACTAGAAGAATGTAGGAGCCGGTGTATATCGTAGAAGGAATGGAATGGGCTTCACAATCGAGATGGTTCCTACGCCACAGTTCTACAATGTGAGATTATGGCCATACTCCAGTGCGCCTACAAGGTAAAGGAGTATGACAACAAAAGAAACATCCGTATCTGCTCAAACAGGGCTGCTATATTGGCCTTGAATGGAACAACGGCCACATCACTATAAGTATGGGAAGCTTAAGTGCAGTAAATATGTTAGCGACGGAAAACCGAGTTACTCTGCTATGGATCCCTGGACACAACGGTATCAAGGGTAATGAGATATCAGATAGGCTAGCCAAACTAGCAGCAAGAAGAAATTTTACTGGACTTGAGCCAGTTGTAGGTATTTCCAGTAAGTCAGTCACTGAAGAAATGAACAGTTGGCTGACGGAGGAACATCAGAGTGAGTGGGGTTTGGTCTTTGGTTGCAGACAGGCCAAAACACTCTTGGGCTCAAAGCTTAACTTTAGCCGAGCAAGGGGAACGCTCAAGCTCCGGAGAAACGAAATCAAAGTCCTAACATAAATGTTTACAGGACATGGGAACCTCGGATATCAGACATAAGATAGGGCTTGCAAAAACTCCCCTCTGCCGTCTGTGCGGAAAGGATAATGAGACAACTACTCACATCCTTTGTCACTGCCCTGCGAATTCAGGGAAACGTCTAACACTCACAGGCAGTTACTGCATCAGTGAGTTAGAGATATCAGAGAAGAGCTTGGCTGAGGTCCTCTCCCTATGGAGAGGACCGCTTTGGTCACGCTCTTAAAGATATATTGCGCTCGTGAATGCTATTGCAAAAATATTTACACGGATCCTCCTGGATAGGCTTGTTGAGTGGGCAAATATCGCGAATTGTATACCTGAATTTCCGGCAGGTTTCAGGGCGTTCAGAGCGTGTATGGACCATACATTTGTTCTAAACTCTAGTATTCAGATTAATCTCTCCACTCCTGGATGTGATGTTTTTGCGTGTTTCATTGATTTTGAAAGGGCCATTCCTTCAGTCAGTCACGACCTTCTTTGGTCTAAACTATTGAAACTAGGCATTAGCACGAAATTCATTAAGATAATGAAAAGCCTTTACGATGCAGCTAACATGTCCATCCGTACACCTGAGGGTCTCACAGACTCAGTGGGCGTGACTTGCGGGGTTCTCTAAGGGGAACTTTTGAGTCCGGTTTTTATTATTTTGTTGATTGAAGAACTGAAAGATTTTTTTTCGGCACCGAGGTGAAGGCGGATCTCTATCAATTACTTGATGGAGATTGACTTGCTGGCATGTTGTTCAGTGTAGTTTTTTTAATCATACCTTTAAAATAGCGAACGAGAAAATGATTCAAACGACAGAATGATTTAAAATGATTCAGTTACTGTTTATAAATGCTTATAATATAATAATTCTGAGTTATACTTGGATTTTAAAAGGGAGAATAATCAAGTTGTAATTTTGAGATTTGTTATGGTCGTTATATCGTACACCACTTACGATTCTAGGAAAAATTCTAGATCAATTATTATAAGAAACTCTGTATAGAAGTAGATAATGTTAAGAGTTCTCGAGTATTTCAAGGGATTTAAAAGAATTTTGTAGTATGTCCAAACATTTTACGCTCGATTCTAAGGAATTTCTAGAAAACTTTAAAAAATATACAAAATGAAATATAATTTCAAGGGCCTTCGAAGAATTTCATTAGATTCGAGGTGTTTCATAGGACCTCCAATATTTTCCAATAGTTTATAAGATTTTAAGCTATTTTAACAGGTTCCAAAGATTTTCAAGATGTATCGAAAATGTCATCGGATTTCAAAGAATATTGTAGTATTTCCAAATATTTTAATGTCCAATTTAAGGGAAAAAAGAAAATCAAAATGCAAGGGATTTTAAGGTTCTTTAAGGAATTTTATGAGATTTGTACGATTTTATGGAATATCCAGGAATGAAAAATATTTCAAGGGATTTGACTTTTTTTAGAAAACATTAATGACTAAATTAATCTAAACTTATTTTGACAGTATCTTAAAGATTTTTACTCTTTTGGATAGATTTATACGATTTACAATGATTTCGATGGACTTGAAGTTTTATCGGACATGAAAGAATCCCTAGAGTACTTCAGGAAATAAATTAAATTTTATTTTAAGGGAACACAAAATAAAAATGTCTATCACTATTTATTTTTCAATTTATTCGTCTATTTGTTTTTATGGTAATATATATATATATATGATTTAGCTCACCAAAAAAGAAGATTTTTTGGCCAAATAGTTTCGGATGATTGCAAAAATTTTGATCGGTTTAAGTTTTTCTAAAATGATCTCAGTAAAGCAGTTTCTGGCAATCACCCTTAGATTATTATAATACATGTATTTTCTAAAGCCTTCATTTCTAAAAAATTTATTTTAACAATGTCAATTCACTTCCACCCCCCCCCTCTTTAACCCCGTAGATTGTACCGGTTACGCAAATCGCCTCCCCCGCACAATAAAGTTGTTGCGTAGTTTATGGATAGCGTAGAAGAAAGCCCTCTGTAACTAATGTTTTAAAATGACTTGATATTGCATGATCCCTGCCTGCGGGAGATTCCTTGATTTCTTCAGGAGTCATATATTCAATCTTGCCGCTGTACATGTTTATTTTCACCCGTTTAGCCCGAGGACGTGAGGGATAGAGGTTTTTCATTGTATATATTGCACGCAGTTTTTTATTATCCACCACTATTGCAAATACGTCACCATCGGACGTTGACAATACACTTTGTTCTTCGCTTGGCATGGGCCCCGGGGCCCCATATCTTTCCTTTAAGTGAATTGGTACATCATGAGGAAAAGTGTATCTTCGAATTTCAAATCGCCGGTTCGGATTAGCCTTGGGAATGAGCCGAACAAATTTAATTTCGTCAAGTTCAATTGTATATAGACGTATCGGATGGTCACTGGCAGGAGGAGACCTGTACCTGGCACGAAGAATTGGTTCAGCAGTAGGAGGAGAACTGACCGGAGAACCCGGAAAATGAGGAATGGCAGAAGAAGGAGACGTTCCAGGAGGATTCAGTCTGCCTGGAGAATGAGAAGTTTCGTAACGAGGAACACCAGGAATAGGGGTGCCGTCGGGTAAACAATCAAACAGTGAACCGAAATCTGCAAAAAGAAACAAAGAATTGCATTTTCGTTGTGCAGTCTCCTCCAACATATATTGCCGGATTTCAATTTTCTCTACCGGTATATTTTTCTCTTCCGGAGAACAAAGTACCTAACCTCGATTCTTCAAAAGATATCGCAGGATTACACGCAGTAGGACAAAAAAAGATTTTCACATTCCTCCCCGGGTCAAATGTCAAAAATCCTTTTCAGGCGGAACTATTTTATTTTAGAAAAAAAAACAGTTGGGAGTGTCCCATATGGTAGGAATTTCGTATCAATATGGATGCTTTTCGAATCCCATGTTTTTTTATCACACACGCATTCTTGATTCCTCCAGAATAAATTCATATTCAATTCTTACTCATTTCGGATAAACTCAAATAAGGTTTGAAAGAAAATATCAATTCGTACAAAACGTAGATTAAATCGCACCAATTATGATTTTCGTATAGCATACAAATTGTATTTAGTATCATAGATATATTATATTATTATATTTACCAATAGAATTAAGAATAATCGCAAAGGGTAAGAAGAGTGTAGAAAAAATCCTCATATTTTCGGATTATAGAAGAAATAATTATTGTAGTGGTAAAGAATTGGAATAAAAATGTAACTGATAAATATTCTAGTGCTCAATTATATTATACAATACACATATCCAATAGTCGCTATCTATCAGATTGTAGGCGTCAAGGTTGTTCTTCTCTGATAATCAAATTTTATTGCTGTCGGATAAACAAACCTAAAAAGATTCTAAAGATTTTAAGTTATTTAAAAATATCTCAAACAATTTCAAGAGATTTAAAAAATTTCAAAGGAGCACAAAAAATTGTTTAGGGCTTTCAAAGATTTTGAAGAATTGTAAAGATTAGTTTGAAGCCGATTTTCCTAACATTCTTGAAAAAATTGAAAAAGATTATTATTGAAGATTTCAGATATCACAAGTCACAATTGCAACAAAAACGTTAATAAATTAATTCATTTAGAAAAGACGAATTTTCAACAAAATAGTTGAATCCGCCACCAAAAAGTTTGATTTTCAACCAGTTGCATTTTTGATCAAAAAAGATTGAATGTTCTCCAAAAGAGACGAATTTTCATTTTGTTTAAACAACAGTTTAATTTATTTTCTAAGAAGAAATTTCAACAAAATAGATTAATCATCAACCAAAAACAATTAATTTTCAACC
>CAKNWT010301698.1:0-11402 GCA_932066315.1 Andricus coriarius | reverse complement strand
TATTCCAATAGCGCACTCTACAACATTGGATGAAAATTATGTGAACATGGAGCATTTGCTTCGTAAAATAAATTACGAGACATACCAATGGAAAGTTTGCACGGATTTGAAAGTCGTAACCATCTTATTGGGACAACAAAGTGGTTTTACGAAGTACCCTTGTTATCTATGTGAATGGGATAGTAGAGCTCGAAATGCCCATTACAAAAAAAAGGTGTGGCCATCGAGGAATAATTTTGTTGTAGGAGAGAAAAATGTTATGAAAAAAAATTTGGTTGATCCGGCTAATATAATACTGCCTCCTCTACATATAAAATTAGGCTTAATTAAACAGCTTGTGAAGGCTCTTAAGAACAGAGAAAGTCTATCTTTTCAATATCTATTTGTGAAGTTCCCAAAGCTTTCAGAAGCAAAAATTAAAGAAGGAGTGTTTGATGGCCCACAAATAAGAGAATTGATGAAGGATCCAGAATTCCCAAAGAAGATGTCGACGGATGAAAAAAAAGCATGGCAAAGCTTCGTCGATGTTTGTAAGAAATTTCTTGGCAACAATAAAGATCCAAATTATAAGAAGATACTGAGCGACTTAATCGTGAACTTTGGAGCCATTGGATGTTTAATGAGCCTTAAGCTCCACTTTTTGGATTCCCATTCAGAGAATTTTCCAGAAAATCTGGGGAATTATAGTGAAGAACAAGGTGAAAGATTCCACCAAGATATAAAGGAAATGGAAAGGCGTTATCAAGGATTTTGGGATGTTCACATGATATCAGATTACTGCTGGAATCTGAAGAGGGATACTTTAGTCACACACAAAAGAAAGGCGCTAAGAAAAACATTCGACGAAAGATGCAGACCCATAAAAATGCGCGCCAACATTGAAGAGTGTAGGCTCCACAGAGTGAGAGGCAAGGGGACTCACTTTAAACAAGCACCCCGATAAGTTCGAAATCAACAATGATGATTACTCAAAGTGAGAGGCAAGGGGACTCACTTTAAAGAAGCACCCCGATGGGAACAGAAGCTGCAACGTCCTCGTCGTTGTTCCTGGGTAACGCTGGTAGCAGCAATATATTTGGACACGTTGGACTTGTTTGAATTCATCATTTTTCCCTAAGTTTGAAACGTTTAGATTAACAGTTTAGGTTAACCTATCATATATCCACTGGTTGCACTTCATAACATGCATTTTCTGTTATTTTGACCTTTTGATGACCTTAAGCTGACCTTCAGGGATCAAACGAACAACAGATTCGGATTCAGCAACCCTAAAAAGGTTGTTGAAGTTTATTGCACGGCTTTTCCTGTATTTGACCTTGAAATGACCTTGAACCTGACGTAATGGAGGTAATTAGACCTCGGATTCATATTCATCGACCCCAAAAACATATGTAAAATGTTTTTGAAGTTCATTGCACGGCTTTTAATGTATTTCACCTTGAAATGACCTTGAACCTGACGTTATGAAGGTAATTAGACCTCGGATTCATATTCAGCGACCCCAAAAACATATGTAAAAGGTTTTTGAAGTTAATTGCACGGCTTTTCCTGAATTTGACCTTGAAATGACCTTGAACCTGACGTTATGGAGATAATTAGACCTCGGATTCATATTCAGCGACCCCAAAAACTTATGTAAAAGGTTTTTGAAGTTCATTGCACGGCTTTTCCTGTATTTGACCTTGAAATGACCTTGAACCTGACGTGATGGAGGTAAATAGACCTCGGATTCATATTCAGCGCGTCAAAATACATAAGGATAAAGTGGTCTTGTCAAATAGTCATCACCTTTTTTTTTTTTGTAAACCAGTGTTATGAAACAATAATAATATTCGATCTATCGAATGTTTAATATTTGAATAATGTCGGCTTCTCGACGTTCGCAGTGCGTCCAATGTCAGTTCGAAATCGAATCGTATTTTTTTGCACACGTCTTGTAGAAAAATCAGCATCGAGATTCATAGAAAATCTGGTGGGTGTGTGAAAGAAATATTTCTACTCAAGTTTAATCTTTATGTCAATAATAATTAATAAAACAATCACAAAAACAAGACAAATGCGAGGAATACATATCCGAATGCGAAGCTCGAAGCTCGAATATGCTCGAACTTGTACAGCAAAGTATAAAAAAAATCGGCGTCGGACACCAACCTAACCCCCTTGTAAGATCAGGAAAAGGCATGCACCAATTTAAAAGGATGCCATTTGGTTTAACTAATGCTCCAGCCACTTTCCAGAGACTTATGGACAAAATTATTACACCAGACTTGAAGCCAAACGTTTTTTGTTATTTAGATGACACAGTAATTGTGACTCAAAATTTTGAAGACCATTTAAATATTTAAATATCGTATTAGATAAAATCAATGATGCAAATTTAACGATCAGTCCTGACAAATGCGAGTTCGGCTGCTCGGACATCAAATACTTAGGATTAAATAATAGAACCAATAATCATATTACTTAAAAAAAGATAAACAATGGGTTTGGAGATCAGAACAAGACGAGGCTTTCCAAAAAATTAAAGATCTTTTAACGTCAGCACCTATATTAACGTGCCCAGATTTTACTCAAGCCTTCTAACTCGAAACTGACGCAAGTAATACGGGGTTAGTAGCCGTACTTATGCAGAAAATCGAAGGCGTAAATTATGCAATAGCTTACGCGAGTAGAAGCCTAAATGGCGTAGAATCTCGGTACTGGGCATCCGAAAAGGAATGCCTAGCAATAGTTTGGGCTATACGAAAATTTAGGCCATACTTCGAAGGTTACAGCTTTAAAGTAATCACAGATCACTTGGCATTGAAGTGGCTACATAACCTAGAAAACCCCACTGGCCAATTAGCCAGATGGGCATCAGAATTACTATAATATTACTACGAAGTCATATATCGTAAAGGTAGTTCAAATTTTGTTCCTGATGCCCTCTCGAGATTAGGAGAACCAGCAAAAAATATAGAGTTTACGCTTGCTTGTAGCGTAGAAAAACCAAAAAAGGACGTTAACGACAAAACAGACGACTGGTACTCTACCAAATTCACACAAGTTACAAAAACACCCGAAGAACATGGAAAATGGCGAATCAGAGATTCGCAGCGTTACTTTTACCGAACTGAACCACTCAAATCTACTCTATTACCAGACTCGAACCCTTGGAAATTAGTCGTACCCCAAAACTTGAGACGTCAAGTTTTACGAGAAAATCACGGCGAAACCCAGGCAGAACATTTGGGCTCAGAGAAAACTTACGGGAAAATTTCCGAACATTACTTCTGGCCAGAGGATATATTCGGACGAGATCAATTACGTGAAAAACTGCCAGATCTGTCAAAGAGTAAAGCCAAGTAATCAAAGTAAGATAGGATTAATGGGAAAAAGAGTATTAGAAGAACCATGGACCATGGTATCAGCCGATATCATGGGCCCGTTACCAAGTTCAAGAAAGAGAAAAAATCAATACATTTTAGTGTTTGTAGACCTATTCGCAAAATGGGTCGAAATAATCCCAATTAAAAAAGCTAACGGGATCACAATAGAGTCAGAATTCCACAAACGTCTCATTTCGCGTTCGACAACACCGCGGATTCTCCACACCGATAAGGGCACGGAATTTGTCAACAAAACTATAATAGATTTAACCAAAAAATTCGGTATCAGACATACCAAAACACCAAAATATTACCCCCAAGCCAACCCAACCGAGCGTTATAATAGGACAATCAAGCAAATTATTAAAACCTATCTAGATAACGACCATTCCACCTCGGCGAACATATAGATGCTTTGCAGTTTGCAATGAACACTAGCAAAAATTCGTCTACCCAATTCACCCCGGCATTCCTAAATTTAGGTCGCGAACTGGAACCAACTCAGGCGCTCAGAAGAAATATAGATAACGATAGCGAACGATAGCGAAATCGAGTTCCAAAGCATGGATAAGTGGACGGATAGACAGCAATTACAATTTAAGAATAAGACCGGTAGAATTTAGAATAGGTGATAGGGTTCTAAAAAAGGTAACCAAACTGTCTAACAAAGCGGATAAAAAGGCAGGTAAGTTATACGACCAGTATGAAGGTCCTTTTATTATTAAAAAGAAAATCTCGCCTACGATTTACGAATTAAAAAGCCTAAAGGGAAAAAGCATCGCAGAATGGAATATAAATGATTTTAAATTAGAAAACGTATTTATAGATAGTGGCACATAGGCGTAAGGAATATAAACGAGTTTCAAGTCAAAATATTTAGGCTTAAACAAGGGTAAAAATGGCATTGGATCAATAGCATTAACGACGCATATCAACTAAAAAAAAACTGCAAACAATACTCTGAACACAATCACTGTAAAAAGACTCTAATAAATATCTTGAAAAATAATAGCATTTTGACTCCTAATACAAGACAGAAGTAACGTTCTTCTTTAGGAAGAAAGAAGAAGACGAAAAAATTATAATAAATACAAGAAGAAAAATAAACTTTCAAAAGAAAGTACAAAAAGTGAAACACAGAATTAAAAACTGTATAACAGGAAACAAATTGACTCTGACTCTTTGTTAATAAACTAAATTACATAGTTTTAATGGAACTCACAATTGTAATAATTCATTAATAAATAAAACAACAACAAATGATCTCAAAAAACAACAGACTCAAAGGACAATCGACTCTAAAGTCAAATAAAAATAGACTCAAGGGACAATGGGTTTGTTTCAGAAAGAAGCTAACCATGCAGGAGGCTCAGAATCTAAAAATACAACGAGAAAACAGGAACCTAAAACACAAAACTAGGGACATTTGCAAAAACTACAATATCAATTTCTGGAACGATTAATACTTGCATTTATTTAGATAACATATAACCTTTCAGACAACGAACAATTTTTTAAACTTAGCAAAAAATTCACAACTCCAGACTCGAACAGACAAATTTACTTATTATGAAACCAAAACATAATTATTCCCTAGATTTAATATTGATAAAATCAAAATTGTTAAATCAAACTTTAAGAGGAAAACAGCAGATTTGCAAACTTTTATTTAAATGCCTTTTTTCAAGACTATATCATATAATTGTTACCATCAAAAGGAACTCAGGTCAGCCCTGCACGAAAGGGTTGCCGGGCCGCACCCGAGATAAGGCGGAATCCTTCGAAGGGTCCCGAAGTCCCAATCGACGGCGCGTTCCGTAGTCAGTCTAGTCTTGACCGGAGAAAATCTCCACATTCCTACAACCATCTTGGTAAGGACAAACCACCTTCAACGGGCCACCCGCCCTCTCCTAAAACCGTCTGCCAGTTTACCGCCACGAACTGTCGGACACCGGCGATTAGTGTAAGTGGCAATAAATGCTCTTATTGTCTTTTAACCAAAGAACTTCTCTTTTGTTGTGTTATCCTTTCTCGGCTTCACGATCCTAATTTCCCTCCTCGGTCTTACTCACGTAACACCCTTAAAAAAAGTTATCGCCAAATTCTCAGAAAGTTTGAGCTTCCGAATTATCTGGGAAGAATAAGATCCAGGCGACCAATATGCTGGCCGTTCCTATACTGCTCTACACGTTTGGTGCAGTAACATGGAACGTCCATGACTTGAAGCAATTTGACGGAAGCACACGCAAGATGATGATAATCCATCGAAGTCATCATCCTAGATCTTCCGTACCTCGAATATACCTCCCTCGAGATGAAGGGGGTAGAGTTTTGATTAACTTAAAGTGTTTTTATTGAAGAACGGTTCTAGCTACAGCCTGCTTAGTTCTAAATAGCACAGATTCTCTTATGCGAATCGTACATCAACATGAAGTCGTCAATGCTGCGGCGTTTCTATACCGTGCCGCAAATAAAGCCGCAGAGGAACTTGGTCTTCCATTTTATTCCAGTGACACTACACATGGCCAAGCATTACTAACCCGTTTGGTGTTAAGAAGTCATGTTCAGGGTGCAGAACATTCGCTTCTACTAAGAGAGCATGCTAACAAGCCCCTTCATGGTAATTTCTACGGCATTATACGTTGAATAAAGCTATCGATGTGTCTTTCCAACATGTTTCTCAAATCTGCTGGATTGAGATCAGGGACTGAGGGATTTATTTTTGCCTGTCCAGACGGCGTTTTAGACGCCATGGTTTACTGCGAGCGCATGATGAATGTACCTGTAGGCGATACCAACTTCCGAGCGTGCAAGCAAGAGGTAGAAACACTTGGATATGTTCTCAATGGAACTCGAGTCCGTTGTGGAGAGTGATCAGTGTAGTAAGATCTACTGGAATTTCTCATTCTCCAACACTCAACGTGTGAGTGCTAGAAAGTCTAATATTGTCTTCCTAGACCTAAAACACTTCTTTTCAAGCTGAGCAGGGTGTACCAAGGTTACAAAGTCCATCTTGTAGTTCTAATAATCGGTTGCCTTGGAGGTATGAAAGGTTCATTTCTTAACCAACTGAACAAGGTTCCGGCTTCCCAGCGTCACACTCAGTCCATCGCGAGCCGGATGCAAAAGGCTCTTCTACTTGTGTCACTTCATCGGGTCCCGCAACACTGTTTCTCATAATATTCTACAGAGATTGATAGCTCTAAAAAAGTATATCCAGAGCGGAAACCTTCGTCTCCAACTGAGCCATCTGCCGCGTAAGGTCATCCGCGGCTAGAGATCGGACTCCAAGGAACAGTATTGTACGGATTCTCTTGCGTAGATTTCCCGCTCTTACTTACCTTCTAGGGCAGAAGGAGCAGGAGGAAATTACGTACATGTTCCAGTTGCGTTGGGATTGATTTCTTTAAGGAACCATGATTGTAGAATCCAGAGCCTAAAAATTCTCATAATAATACTCTCAGGTTACGCAATGATGCGAATATTTCCAAAACGTGACTAATATCTCACACTGCGACCTCATCTTTATACTTGATCTGTATACCCCTTGAAACTTGCAGCTGTTGATTTCCAGAACATCGAAAACCGCAATGCTGGACAGCTGGCTGCTCAGTGGCAAGGTAAAGAGCTGCAAGAGCAACACCCCTAAACATTATATCTGCCTTGCATGGATAGTGATGCTTCAAACCTTAGGTGAAGGTGGGGAGAACTCTTTTCGGAGACGGAAGGATTTGACATTGCCATCCAGGACAGGGTAATCAAGGCAAGGAATTATCAAAAACACATCCTGAATATAGCGGCATTTATTGACAGGTGCCTCCTTTGTCGAGATCCCAATGAGAACATCGAGCACATCATTGGTGGCTGTACGATGCTTGCCTTGCAATAATACATGCGCAGACATAATAATGTTGCTCGGATCATTCACCAACAAATTGCCGCAGCATTCGGGACGGCGGTGATCGTGAGCTGCGAGATGGTCAGGCAGATCTCACTAATCAAACAGCTGACCAGCAAGAACATCTGCGACAAACAGTCAACAGTGAAACATCAACGGTACCTGCTGAGGATGCTTTGGCTAGCGTTAGCATTTTGCAGCCAACCACCTCAACAGAAATACCGTGGGAGAGAATCAAGTGGGATACCACAATGAAAGAGGAATAGGTGCGTCTCTACTATGAAGGTGCGAAGTTTGAAACGAAAAGCGAAAAAGGATACAATTTTAGGAGGAAGTTTGCTGCGAAGTATCCTAACATACAGAACGTTTCAGTGGGAAGACTTAAGGGCCAGATGAAGGACATCAGAAATAATCTTCTTATCTCAGAAGACTTAGCAATGGAGATAAAACAGCAGGTTGATTTGGCGTGGAGAGACGTCGATAATGAACATCAGTTAGAGGAATCCGCATCAGACGATCAAGCAGCGACAACTGATGTTTTAGCGCAACCTAATGATGATCCAGTATCACCACATCTTCTAGAGAGAGATGGCCTCATTCAACCAGAGGCAATAGCAGAGGTTCAACAGCCAAGAAAGCGATTAAAATGGACATACCATATGAACAGAGATGTTATGTGCCTTTATTTTTTGGCAGAGAAAAGTGAGCAAAGTATAAAGAGAGAACATCATCGACTATTTTTACTTAAGTACCCAGAGCTAGCTACAAGAATAAATAAGCAGAATCTAGCAGACTAAAAACGATATATATCTGTAAACAGATTGCTTTCGGCTGTTGGAACAGGTGCCATAGAAATGGAAGTGGAACAGCAGCTTCCTATTGATGATCCCTTTGGAAGGTGTGGACAACGAAGATCTGATTGGAGCTGAAGGCATAGGTGCTAGGGACAATGGACATGAATTACCGGATCCACTAGAACTACATCCGGACATTAATAACGTCGATGCAAACAGGGAAATCCTGGGAAAACTACAGCACCTTGAAAGGAATTTCTTTATGCTTTATTAAAGCTCAGACATGTAGAACCAACTCAAAGGCATTCTCTGCCCGAGGTGAACATCGCAAAGGATCTGCGTGCACTAATAGGACACTTGAACAGCAAGGTTTTACCTATGCATTTGAACGCAACACTGAATGCGTTAAAGGTGCAAACTCTTGTGTATTGTGCAGCTGTATCAACCGTTAGAATATTGGGCCGCAGAACTAGGCCTGCAAATGCAGTGTTTGGGCCAGGAAGGAATCGAGATTTACCATGGAAGATCAGGCTGGATATGGATGTCAGTAAAGTAAGGTGGAAATTGGGTCGATTGTTTCAATATAAGAAAGGAAATAGAACCAGAAAGCTGATACACCATTTTACTAAAACCATCCACCCTCGGTACAACGAGACATTGACAGCAGCAACATTAAATGAGATTATCGACTCCCAACGGCAGGAAATTGATTTTCTCACTGATAGACTGCGTCGCACAGTGGTCTAAAATAGGAATTTACTGTTCTTAATCACCCACAGGTCGTATTTCCCCACCGATTTCAAAGTATTTTTATTTTATAAATGCTCAGCATGAACTTTTCAAGATAATGGGGTTGGTGCATATTTCTAAATATTTTTTTTCCTAATAAAATTACAAGAACACAACAAAAATAATGTAACTACGGAAGGAAAGCTTTTTTCGATTGAGTTAAATTTTTTTTTAATGTTTTAAGAGTATAATTTTTGAATTTTTGCGGGAAAATCTGATTGGTTGCGCGGTATATCGGAAGTACTTTATTCTGAGTAGGGTTACGTTCAAGACGACCACACGTGTGCACACGGGTGCACCTAAAGCCGTTCAGTGACGCTTGGAGGAAACTCGGTTCGCTCGGGTGAATCGTTCAAGACTCATCAGGGGAAAGAGTGGGGGCCACCCGTCGAGTAACTTTTTCACCCGCTGAAATTAGGTAGGTGAAAGCGTGTAATGGCGGAATTCGGCGGGAATTTTTGGTAAATAGAACTGAATAGAAGGAATATGTTGTCACCGAATGTATATCATTTAGCGCTAAACAATGAAAGTAAAGTTCTGCTTTTTCATTTTAATTAGGTTAATTTACAATTACTAACTGTTCAGAAAATATTCACTTATCCTTTTCTATCGCGAATACTGAGTGTGCCACATGCATGACTGTCCTTATAAAAATCATTATTAAAAACTGTAAAAAATATATAACAAAGGACTTATTCTCCGAAAAAGAAAAAAATCCTTCTTTTAGTTACGTGCACTGGAAAGAATGATTAGTTGGACCAACTATTTAGTTTGTAAGATATGGTATTGCTATTATTAGTTTTGGACGACCGCGCGCATTTTCTTCGTTGCTGATACTAATTGAATATAGTCACTGCAACTAACGGAATTTGTGTGCCAACTAATAAAATTGCAGTACCATATCATACTAACTAAATAGATCTAGATAAGTGTCTCTACCAAACAGCTTTTTAGGCCATTTTTCAATATAATTTACTTCGTCATATTATACTCCGAAACAGCACGTAATTAAATAAAGGATCCACTGTTTTACACGTCACCAGTCAAAATTAACGCGGTAACGTTACTATTTGGTTGAAATTTTATCTTTCTTGCTTTAATCTTTCTTTGTTTAAAATTCGTATTCTATAGTTGAGTTCAACTAGTTGAAAATTCATATATTTTTCTTTGAAAATAAATGTTTAACCTGAAAATGTAGCTATATTCCATTTTTGGTTATAACTTGAATTTTCATGGTTGAAATTTCATTTTTCTTGTTTAAAATTCGTATTTTTGGTTAGAAAATTACTTCTACGTTGAAAGCGCATCCTTTTTGGTTAAAATTGCCACTTTATTATATATTACATGTTGCGATGAGAATTAATTACTAAACTTTGTAAAAAAATCTCCTGATCGGTTATCATGGCTCATAATTGAGTATAAATACCATTAAAAATTTTCGTAAAGTAACGCACTTTACGTTGCATTACGGCTACTTGAAAATTTTAACGCCTTAACGTTGTCGTTACTTTTTGAATAAGTATCGCGTTACTGTGAAACACGTACTATGAGACGATCTTTCCCCTTTCCGATAATAAATCCAACAAACGATATTCTATCATACTTCGTTTTTAAAAATCATTAACTCATCTCTGTCATTAATGATGATTTGTAAAATAGCAGCAAGGAATTTCACATATACAGACGATAAGTAAATCTTTTCTGAACATATAGTGAATACTGATAACCTAAAATTAATAAAAACATCACATAACCTGAAATTCGGGCCTTTACATTTAGAGCCAAATTTTCCTTCTGTGCCGTTCAGCACAACAACACCTTCCACTACACTCTCCTAAACTCCGCCCCTTTTTATGGTTCACACGGGTGGTCGTCTTGAACGTACCCTAGCGCGGTTGTCCGCACGGAGAAAACTAGATATTCGCAGGTATTATCTGGATAATGCGGCTGAATATATTTGACAGTGAACTATGGGACAGCTATCTCGCATATTCGAAGGGAGTATCTTTGGATATTGAAAAGTAGATATCAGCTGCTAATATCTGAGATATTGAACTGGAATATCCTAGATATTTCTCTGAAAATGTGACACAAGCTGTTAATATCTAAGATATTGGACCTGAATATCCTAGATATTAGTCCAAAAAGGAGATGTCAGCTGTCAATATCTAAGATATTGGACTTGAATATCCTGGATATTAATCTGAAAAGGAGATGCCAGCTGTAAATATCTAACATATTGGACTTGAATATCCTGGATATTAATCTGAAAAAGAGATGCCACCTGTTAATATCTAAGATATTGGGCCTGAATATCCTAGATATTAGTCCAAAAAGGAGATGTCAGCTGTTAATATTGCTATGGAAAACAATTTTATTACAAACTTTTGTAAGTGCCGTCTCAAATACGACACGTTAAACTTAAATACATGAATAATACTAATTATAATACTATAATATAACATATTATGCCTCATTTGCAGTTTCAAAAATCGTTTTTGAAGTTTTAATATAATAATAATATAATAATAACATGGTAAGCAAAAAAATATT
>CAKNWT010301688.1:7507-18217 GCA_932066315.1 Andricus coriarius | reverse complement strand
ACCTACAGAGAAAAAAACACAAAACTCTAGATTTCTAAAGTTCGCCTGCAGTACTAAATTCATCTCAAGTTCAAAAATGAGCAATGTAAAAAATAATTTATAAAATCGACGAGAATCGTTAATTAGTTATTTGTTAATTGTAACTAGTTTTGAAGGAAAATTGGTTTAATATTAGTTATCTAGAGTTTTGCCTTTTTTTTCTCTGTAGGTAAAAGTTGCAATTCTTACTTAATTCCAATGTTGTAGGGCTTATAACATTAAGATTAAATAAGAATTGCAACTTGTGCCTAACGTGAAAGCAAAAACATAAAACCCTAAATAAATACTGTGAAATGATCAATTTCAACCTGAAGTATTTTTTTCTAAAGTTCGCCTTCAGTTTTGTTCCAAATTTAGTTACATACGATTTTGACTTTTGGTGATAAACTAAGTAAAAGCAGGGCGTTCTGCAGCATGTAACACTGAGGTACCCGAGCGTGCAATATAATTTTAAATTACTGCTTGACCTTTTTTAATTGGCTTCCAAAAATCGTTCACAAAATGAATTAAAGAATAATGTTACTTATTTACAGACCACCTACAACCCATTTCCTCCGTTGTTGCTGATACATAAAATCAGGTAATATTGCGTACATGAGAAGATGAATTAAAAATTAAGCTCTGTTTTTGTAATTCAGTTTGCACTTACCTTATCAAATTCTTCATCCAGGTAGTTCTGCATCAATCTTTCGCATTTTCGCGAATTCTTGTGAATCAGTGTTTAGGGACATGTTACCGACCGAACACTACACTAGCTGCATTTTGATTATCCATTTCTAAACAAAGACCTCATTTGAATTTCGCGCCTAATGTATTTCGTACCGTAGGAAGTGTTCCACAGCGCCATTTTCACCTAAATTACCGGCTAGACTAAATACATCTAGATGGGAAACAACTACTTCGAAACTGAACGGAAGTCTGGTAGGACAAATGAAATTTCTTTGACATGGAAATTATGGAGCTTGCCAGTTCGCATATTTAGACATTAGGATAAATTAAAATTAGGTGAAATGAAATTTATGACAAGTGATGATTCGGGTAAATGTAAAATATGACAAATAGAAATTCGACCAAATGAATATTAGGTTATGTGCAAATTAGGAAAAATGACAATTATGTCGAATACAAATTCGGAAAAACAGAAATTAGATTAAATTAAAATTAGGATAAATAAATATTATGGTGAACAAAAATTCGAAAATTATGCCAAATGAGAAATCGGTATAATAAAAATTATGATAATTGATAGTTAGAACAAATGAAAAATGAAACTTAGGTTATATGGAATTTGGGGTATATTCATGTGCCTCATTATATAGGAGTTTATATATTCCCATCTACCAATTTCTGGCCTACCTCTACACAGGGAGCCAAGAATTTTTATTTTTTTTTTTTTTAAATGACAGACACACACATTCGTAAAAACCTGTTTTTTGGGTTCAGGGGGTCTCAAAACTTGGCCATTTGACAAAAACTGGGGTGGTCAAATTTTACACAAATCTAACCTTCTTTAGATGAGAATGTAAAAATACAAATTTTCAAGAACAGTGAGCATTAATGAGGATTATTTTATTGTTTTAATCGTTGGAAATGGTATTGAGAACATAAAAACAATGAAATATGGTGAAAAAACACACACGAGATGAAGAAGAAATGAAATAAGCAAAGTTTTGATGAGAATGTGCCCGCTACTCGGGCAGATTTTTTCACTGTTAATGTTATTTTTTACGCATAAAACAAAAAATACACATCCTATCAAAAAGTGACCAATAAAAAATTTGTAGATTTTTTTTTAATGCACAATTTTAGTTGGATAATAATTTGTCGCATCTTGCATACTTTGGCCGTAAAATTAAATTTTTGAATTTTTACTTAGTTTTTATGCAATAAGAATGTGAATTTTCGATTTTTCAAGAAAATTCAAAAAGTCGTTATGATAATCTTGTAAGGCGTGCAAAAAGAAACATTTTTATTATCTTGACTTTTGTTCGTATAGTGCGTTGTTTAGCTGAAAATGTTAACTTTCGTTTCTTCTTCGGGATTTTGAATATTCTGTAAATCTGAAAATTTTCATTTCATCAAAAAATATCATGAAAATAAATTGTTTGAATTGTCGAGTGATATGAATAGCCGCACTTATAATTTTAAAATTTTGAAAAAACATGGTCGTAAAAATGTTCAAAATGCGCTCACTTTTTCAATTTTTAAGTAAAATGGCTGGCTAACGAACTTGACCTTTAGTTCAGGAGACTTGAAGAGTATACCAAACTGGGGGGGTCAAATTTGACAAAAATCTAATGCCTTCTCTAGATGAGAATGTAAAAACTTAAAAAAAAGTAATTGTCCCGTAGAAAATCTTTCCCAAAGAAGCGACTTGTCCCACGAAACCCCGCACTGGACACTGGAAAATTTATATAACTTTTGCGTATTTCAATTTTTTCTTAATTCTAAAAAAATATTTCGAGGAATTTTTCTGCTCTACTTAATCGTAAAAAACATCCTAAAAAAAATGAACCGTTTTGGAAAAAATCCTTCGCAAAGGAACGACGGGTCTCGCAAAGACCCGCGCTTAACACTTAAAAATGTGCAGAAGTTTTGCGTATTGCAATTTTTTCTTAATTCTAAAAAATTATTTGAAGGAATTATTTTTTTGAATGCCCCACTACACATTATAAATTCTGTTTCAGATTTATATAAAGTATGGAACATCAGGCATTACTGACTGTAATGGCGAGATCTACTAGTTGATGTGATATTCATAATTCATTGAAGTTCACTCGAAGGTAAATATACTTTTTTAATAATAATAATATTAAAAATAGGCAGACTATGTACTTATTGTAAATTATAAATCATTTTTAGATATTTATGAAATATGGAAAATTCGCGGTCATCAACCTCAGGGGATATTTCAGGGCAGAAACACGTACAGTCCTCTAAAAAAAATTGAGAACTTCATTAGATGGTTTTAAATGAAGGGATAATTGCTTCATTTGCGGTCAGCATGAGGTAAATATAAAACAAAGGAAAGCATTTCGTCATCGATTTGAATCAGTACAGGTATCAATGTTTTACAACACCCATAGCAAAATATACGCCTGTACTGTTATCAAATTTACCATGCACAGAAGATGCAGCTCTGGAGCACCAGAAAAAGGTTTATCTACAGATACATATATGGCTAGGAAACAATTTGTTGCCAACATAATGGGGATGTAAATTAGGTTAATTTTCAACTCCAAACCCCATGAATAAACAACCAACCCGGGGTAATTTGCTAAAAATCATTTTTTGAAAATGCAAATTAAGATGTGGAGGAAATTGTCGATGCAGGAAAAGTGGAGTTTTCTGTACACAAGGATGCTTCACATGCAACGGGGTGAACCTGTTCAAATTGTTCACCAGCAACAATTGACAATGGTGAGAATGAACTAGAAGATGAAGAAGTGAATTCAAATTTGTAAAAATTAAGTTAAGATTATGTGTCCAGAAAGTGTTAAAGCATTCTCTTGTCACATCTTTTGTATCCCATTTATTCATTTTTATATAAAAAAAATTCCTAACATCCTGGAAGTTTCAATGAAATGTCGGTAAGATGAAGGATATCAAAAATAATTTTCTTATCTCAGAAGACAGAGCAATGGAGATTAAACAGCAGGTTGATTCGGCTCAACCTGATGATGATCAATCTCGCCACATTCTCCAGATCGCTGCGAAGGATGGTAGCTCTAAGAAAGCATCCAGAGGCGACTGTTGTCCCCTGCAACGCTTGCGACCGCTTTGCAAGGATAACAGCGGTAAAAGACGAACTCCAAACTACACCATACTCCTAATTTTGTACCTAAATTATCGCAGAAGATTTGAAACATCGTTAAGTTATTAGAATATCCTCATTTCATTAGGCACTTTACTTCATCCGTTGCTGATGATGAAAACCCGGGTTCACCCGAGAACAAGTTAAAGAAAAATATATAACAGAACGGGTTTTCGCGTTAGCGTCGTGGAAGGGCTTGAGCTTTCCTTTCCTGACTTTGAAGGCTACGTTGGCTGTAGCTTTGCTACTGATAGGGTTTCCGCAGAGAACGAAGAGGAAAGGGACTAAGAGGAGAACCAAGAACCTATTTATCATGGAGAAGTTTATAAATCTGTATCGTCGTTAGTTGCTTCCCAGTATGATTGAAGCGCCCCTGGAGCAACCGCTGGGGATGGCAGCATGCAAGCCGATGGTGAGGAGCTGCGTGATGGACAAGTAGATCTCACCGGGATACCCGAAAGGTCTACTGTCCAGCCAGAACGTCGGCAAAAACTGGTGAGGAGCAGAACATCAGCTGCGCCTGCGGAGGATGTTTCGTTTGGGAGCCTCCAGCCGACCACTTCCTCAGGAATACCACGGCAGCGTATCAACATTCAAACTCAGCATGATGTCAAAATTATAGACGAGAACCTCCTCCCTAAAAGAAACATCAACCGAATAAGACCTGAGGTTGAGACTGCATTCCGCCAGCGACTCCAGGGTGCGCAGACCAAAAAGAGGATCAAGTGAACGCTGGAAATAAATGGAGACGTGATCAGATGCGACTTTCGGGCAAAGGCGCTGGAAGAACCCGTGAGGGGAGAACAACATCGTCTCTTCGTGGGTCTTTATTTCGAGCTGGCCCATAGAGTGACAGAACAACATCAGGCTGATCAGTTAAGATCGATTAGGCGGCGCCACCTTATATAAGAGGTCGAAATAAGTAACATCCAAAAACAGGTGCGACAACAACTAGCATCATCGTACCACGCATATTGAAATGTTGCAATTTTATTACACTTAAATAGTAAAAGTTACTGCATATCTTCGGCACTTCTTCCTAAAAATCTTATAAAAATCTAAACTTTATCTAATAAGCTAGACTCTCTATCTCTATTAATTTTGTTGAGCGCCAGGCCTATTCGAGGCCACTTATATTCTCAAAATCCAGATCTGAAAATTAATCAAATAAAAATCTAGAAATAATACGCACGGTCAGCGTATTCCGCAAATAAAGAGGGTTCAAAACATCAGCAACACAATAATTTCGTATTTGAAACAAATAGTACTTGTAATTTATTCAACCAAAAATTAGAAATAGTAGGAAGCCTGGTTCAACAATTAGTGTTTTACCACATGTCGGGTCTCGACATACTTCAAAGATTCATAATCCTAAAATCAAATAAGGCTCTAATAATAATAATAATCTCAACTCATTCATAACGAAACAAATCTTAAATCCTAACCTAATTCTTGAAAACTAAGCCAACTCCGAAAAGTTAGGCTTCCCTGCCCGGAACTCCATGCTAGGCAATTACAAAACCAAAAGTTGAAAACTAAATTTTAACCCAGGATCGAGCTAAAGGAACTTTCAGAAAAACTCAATTTAATTGCTTCAACAAAACTCAATATTACTATCCACAAAATTTTTGTAATAATTTAAACAAAAATTCTTTAACTAAAATCGAAACTCAACACAATTCACAGCCTGGATTTCAGAAATCTAGTCACAGACGAAACCTAACCTTAAAATTGATTACAGCCTAATCTCACTAAATTAGTAATGACTCATGACCCGGTCGTAATCTCCTCCGCTGGAGATGTTCATGCGAGGTGCGTATACATCTTGGAAGAGCTGGGAGTTTAAAATTCGCTACAGCTTATTGACAAGGCAGTGTTGCTGAACACTTCCCGCATTGTGCGGAGTTTTCTGGGCGTGAACAATGATAGAGGCTGAAATCGCCTTCTACGGATATCCCACGTACACGACAGATCACTGTGACATCACATTTTTAAATTTTTTTTTTAATTGTGACCTTTTTTTGTATACATGTATTTTGTATACGTATGCCATCTAATTTAAATAAAATTATCATTTCGAATCGTTGGTCTCAGTCGTTGGCATTGGAACTAACGTTTGTAAGAAAGATGGATCCCTATAAATGCGCTCTTCAGTATGCATGTTCAATCCCTATGGGGCTCTCCAGGATGAATGTTTGCTTCCCTATAAACAGACTCTCCAGTATGAATGTTGGATCCCTTTAAACGGGCTCTCCAGGATGAATGTTGGATCCCTATAAAGGGGCTCTCCAGGATGAATTTTGGATCCTTATAGGGCTCTCCAGTGTGACTGTTGGATCCCTATAAACAGGCTCTCCAATGTGAATGCTCGCGAATTATGACGAATGCGCAAGCAGAATATAGGGTTTCAAAACAACGACTGACACTAGCGAACCTACTAAGCACTTGCAGAGACCATGTTTAGTAGCGAAGTACCAAATCATGAGTACCTATGGGTGGAGGATGGGCCAACAAAATATATGAGTCGTCAAACTTGGTCGACAAGAATCTTTTTTGCAGAAGAAAATCCTATCCAATATAAATATTTTGGAAATGTTTCATGCATGCGTGCACCAATTATGCCCGATCCAGTCGTAATTAGATGATTAGTCATTAAATCGTATCTCACTGGTTACGCATGTATTCAAAATTTGCAAGATATTTTTTTTGGGTAGGATATTCTTCCGCATAAAAGATCCTTCTCGACAAACTTTTACGACGCTCTTAATTAGGTTCATTAATTAGTGAGTCTTAATTAGTGAGTCTTAATTAGTATCAATTTCTTTTGGGTATCAATGTCTTTTGGATAGAATTTTCTTTTTCGAGAAAGATGCTGGTCGACTAAATTTGACGACACACTTAACACTCTTTGTACACAGTTTATTTTTCTCCCTTTCTGTACAATGTGGGTTACGCTAACCCCCCAACTTTGTAGGCGTATATCTCCGAATCTAGTCATCTAATTGCAAAGTATTTTTTCAATCGAAAGACAATACAGTCAAGATTATGATGGTGCTGGGTTAAATAATAATAAAAAATTAAATCCTATGAGTAAGAGCGTCTTCAACATTTCTGCATAAGAGGTGTGCTCGCAGTCAAAAATTCATCCTATACAAATTATTTGGTAATTTTGGTACATGCGGGTGTACTACTATCAGACCAAAAAGTTTAGGCAACTCGATTTTTGTACAGATTTTCGTGAAAATGTCAGCAGAAAAAAATTGTAAAAATATGAGACAACATTTATCATTTATTTTCACTGAGTGACAGCCATTCAAAGTTGAGTATTCTGAAATGATCTGGCGAGAATATGTAGTTCCATTACATTCGGCACTTCTCATTTTCGACAATTGACTATATTTTCCTAGGAGCGGTTGGCGGAGCGGTATCAGGGCTGAAGCCGTAAATGTGATAAAGATAGTAATAAAGCATTCTCAGTGCCACATTGCGTGTCTGGAGGCACATCGTTCCCGCGTGAGTTAGACAATCAGATAGTATGTGTCTCAGGTGCTCGGCGTGTGCATGACACGCTCTTCAGCTATCATCGGGAATATCTGGGCTCAAGATGTGACAACAGTATGTTCAGGTGAAAATGACACCGTCTGGGTACGCCAAAATAAAACCCTTCGTGCCCGACTTCAATCCGGGTGATTTCAGGAAACCAAAAGTTAGCTCAAACGACATCGGCTGATCCTTCAAATGTCTGTGGAAGATGCTGTGCATCCTCCTGTTTAGGAGCTGTTCGCGTAAGTTTTTCTCCTATGATTGCTTGAGCGGGGCCTTCAGGAGTGAGCACTCGAGATGGATAGTGTTCGATGCATTTTGCTCACCCCTGATATTGAAGTCAAGGCTAAGTGTTTCAGCAGCCTCCTCCACTGCTTTGTACAGAAACGCTATGTTTCCCACTTCTTCATGTTTCCTGACCATTTTAAGAAGAGTGTCTCGTCCATTTGCGACTATATGGACTGTACCCAAAATGATCCTGTTAAGAAGATATTTGAGATTCAGTATTTCGTGAGATGTAAAGTCGCGGAACGGAGATTGTCCTTCGTCCATGTAACTACTCCAATTGAATAGAGTAGTACTCGGACGGCAAGCATGTTCATTGCAGATGCTTTGTTCCTCATCGACAGTTCAGAAGACCCAATCTGTCGGATAAGACGATTGTATCTACATCGGAGAGCATCCTTTATAGACGCTACGTCCTGAATTCGGCTCTGTGGCACGCCAAGGCATGTACAGGTCTCTTCAGCGCCAAGGTGCCGTATAGCATTTCTGTAGACGAGCTCAGTTTAGTCAGAGATGCCAGTAAGTTGTCCTCGCTATAAGTGAATCTTGGCGCATACTTTTAACTTAAACTCTATTCCAATTTTCCGAGTGTACCTCTTGACAATCTTGAGAGCTAGATTTAGTTGTTCTGCATTTCTAGCAAATATGTTGAGATCATCCGTGTAAAATACATGAGTAACATTATGCTTTCGATATCCGGGTTTGCCGCAAAAGTACTCTTGGGAATCGCAAAGTGCAAGAGATAGTGGCAATTGTGTATGGCAAAAGAGGAGAGGGTTTACGGTATCGCCCTAAAAGACGCCCCGCTCAAAGACGATGTTGCTAGTTGTCACACGATGTCTTTCAGATGAGATAATGGATCTGGTTTTCCGAAGGGGCATCTATCTCTCCATTCACCTCACTAAGTGTAGATGAACCTTTAAGCTTTCTAAAAGACAGATGAGGGGTCAGTGAAAAACTGTTCATTTTCTCTGACCAACCTCTCCCTCCGCTCTAAACTTCTCTTAACGTCAGAGAGTGCCCGTATTCTCTAAGCAATATGCTGCCTGATGGTCAGCAGCTTTGACTTGTTGCGAGTGCGACGGCGGATCCGTAGTTCTCGCGCGAAATGTCGGACCCTGGCAGTGAACTTCCTGCCAGATGTTATGTAGTCAAACACATTGAATGCGGGACGCGTAATGTCTTGTCCAGCCTATCTTTGTGATAAGTTGATGCATGTGTCTTTTGGTCTTTTGATCAGCCGTTGATTTGGTTTAACGGTTTGCGTCCGTCATAGTTCTCGATGGATCATAAACAGTACAATTGATGGTCCTGAGGTCGGATTCTTCGGAAAAGTCTCCACGAAGCGCGTCGTCCATTTTAGCCAGATCTTTGGGCTTAAGAGAAACCTGGATGTTGATGTTCCTCCTGTCATGAAGCTTCGCTCTTCCTCTACTGGATGCCTGCCAGCGTTTGGTCTCAGCGTAGGCGCTCCGCTTATATATCTCATTTTCCCGAGGACAACAGCACGGTTTCGCGGAAGTTGGTGCGAAAAGTGCGAGAGCTCTGGGGGTTTCTCGCCCCACAGAGCATGCTGTCGCGCCATGTAACCCTTTCGCTTATTTTCGGCCCTGCACAACACCCTGGTACCATGCAAACTTCGGCACGGTTGCTTATGCCTTAAATAAGGGGTTTTCCCTTTTGGACCATCCCTGGACCATTATCCGCGACTGCTTACATAAACACACGGTAACAACCGTGCCGAAAGCTGAATGGAACCTGGGTGAAGTGTCTTAAACGGTGACTCAGGGATACCGGGAAACCTCTTAAAGTATGCAGCCTTACCCTTGCATGCGAGGCTCTACAAGTATGGACATAATGGAAAATAATTTAGATGGAAACACGACGAACCAGCGAAACGCTCATATTGAGTGGACGACTCGACTAAAGGATGACTTGCTGGACTGTTACGATGGCAGCATTGTCTATCTTCGCGGAGGCTTTACGGCGTGTATACACACTCTGTGGCATGATCCAACCCACACCAGGTCTAGCCAAGCGCAAGTAACAAAAATTCAGCCAATCAGCAACGATACCAGCTACGCCGGCATATTAAAGAAAGTGAGCGGCAATTTCAAATAGGTGAAATGAACGAAAGAAAGTTTTTTCAATTTTCTGAAGAATAAAAGTATAGGTAAATATTATAATTTCAAGTTAAAATTCTATTTCATAAGCAATTATAAGCAGTGTATTCTTTATTAGATTATAGAATACTGAAATTCTATTATAATTTAAACATTGAATTACGTGAATAAGAAATGAAAGTTAGCATTGCAGAATTAGTTATCCAAGATTCTTACGAAAATGTGTTTATTGCATACAAAATTCTTTAAAAATCAAATACACATCGTATTACAAGGATTCGTTTTTATCATCATTGATATTTCTTATAATTATTATCGTTTATTTGAATTTTCTTCTTTTTTGTAGGCGTTTTAGCCAAAAGCGCTAACAGTTGTCTGCCACAGTGCGGCAACGTCATACTTTTTCTTGATTTTCTCATAATAGAATAATTCTTTTAGATCAAATATTTTTCCACGCTTCATCAGCATTCCCATATGGAGGAAGTAAGTTTTTATTTTTGTAAAAAATGGAAAATTCGATTTTTCATTGGCACCAAAAACCGATTTGCAAACCCACGGAAATTCTAACCTCAAAATTCTTTCGTGATTAACTAGAATTTCGTAAACTTTCATAGAACAAGAATTTTTTCCCGCGTTCAAAAACTCAATTCCTCGGGAGTAAGTTTTTATTTTTTAATGTAACTGAAGATTGGAGTTTCTATCGCAATTCGTAGTGGAGCCTATCTCAATCTTTGGCTACTGCTTTTTAGCGTTTTAGCTCTCCAGAAATATTCTGATTTTGTTGGTACGAATTCAACTCTTCGAATTATAAAGAAGCAATACAATGTTTCTTTGCTCAAGCACGTCATGTTTACATTTGAAAAAAACGTGAAGTTGTCACGTCCAAAAAACGCGTTTTTTCGGCAA
>CAKNWT010301687.1:0-18972 GCA_932066315.1 Andricus coriarius | reverse complement strand
TTTTGCTTTCAACTTGTTCTCGAGTCAACGCGGTTTCTCATCATCAGCCACGGACTAATTCATGTGCCTAATGAGATGAGGATGTTATAAATTAATTAATGTTGATGTTTGAAATCTTTTGCGATGATATTGTAAGTACAAAATTAGGAGCATGCTCTAGTTTGGAGTTACTCTTTTAGCGCTGTTGTCCTTACGCAGCGTCCGCGAGCGTTGGAGGGGACAAGAGTCGCCTCTGGATGCTTTCTCAGAGCTACCATATGCCACCTAGTAGGTTTTTGGTCACTCGCTTCCTGATGGTCTAGAAAGGTTCTTACAATACGTCAGGTGTGTAATAAGACCACCATCTGATCTGCTGCCAGTACCATACTGACAATTAAATGTTCAGGATGTTCAGTGCATCTTGCGTGCACATCGCCTGTAGCATGTATAATCGATACCGTTCAACCACATCTTGGTGTAACAAGTGTTGGCGATAATTTTTTGCGGACAATCGGAAACACGACGCTCTTCTTCATTCAAATTGGAAAGCATTAGAAGGCATTGAAGAACGGTTCCTTTCAGGATGTCGTCCCCACGCCCTTGACTTTAAGTCTAGTCATGTCGTATTTCATCGGTGAACTTTTTTGTTGCTTAACCGATTTATTATAGCATAAAAAATCTGAAAGTATTCCTCTGAAAGTATTGAATTTAGAATATTTTTTTTTACAACTTTATGCAGTTTTATATGCTATTATTCCTTCGAAACTTCTTCATTTTGCGACTCATTAGGAGTGAGGTGCTCGTAAACCTGTTAGAACTGGAATAATTTCATTTTAATTTACAAGGAACTTATTCGGCATCCATTCATCTGCAGAAGATTTTTTTTGTGAGGTGTACAGAAATATAAAAAATGTTAGAAAAACTGATAATTACGATTTTTTTGACGAAAAATTAAAAAAAAACAACAAATTTAGCCAGCCCTGCAAATTACAAGATATAGCAGAGTCATCTTTAATTTTATTTTACGGTATTTATTATTAAAATATTCAAATTTGTGTTTCACGTGTGTATAGTCAAAATACCAAAGCTTGCATGCAATTTAAAAAAAATGTGACGTCGTTTATTTCTAAGATGTATTCATTGAAAATCAAACCACGGCAGAGTGACACGAAAAAACATGGATTTTTATCTTCTCAAGAATGCCATTTTTAAAACGAATTTTCACACATAAACAAATGTGGACTTGTCTTATGCCCAATAAAGTGAGCT
Organism: Andricus coriarius; assembly: GCA_932066315.1. Lineage (NCBI taxonomy): Eukaryota > Metazoa > Arthropoda > Insecta > Hymenoptera > Cynipidae > Andricus > Andricus coriarius. The sequence continues at coordinate 17,724 of CAKNWT010301687.1, read as the reverse complement.
TCATCATGGTATAAGCTGTGTATTCTTGCGATTTTTATTTTACGACTAATTTCCAGTAATGTAGAGCTGGTTTGGTAGGATTTGCAAAATATAAATATATGATATCAATAGCAGCTAGTAAACAAAATACAAACAGTTTCAAGATGGAAAGTCTGAAAAAGTATTTCTAACATTGCAAAACGCCGAATTCGGGATAGATTTAAGATGCGACATTTTTGAGACACGAAAAAAAGTGAACAAATTTTGTACGCGAGCGTAGCGAGCGTGGCATGTCATGCCAGTTGGTAATCGACAAACGATGCTTTCCGGAAGCAATCACCGCGCCGGTACTAGCGACCACGCTCGTTCAGAGGAATCTAAGTTGCGATGCGCAGTTTCAGGGAGAAAGGTTAGATTGGGAATGCGCATGACATTACTTAGTTCTCTAGAGGACTAAATACCACATTACTTCGCTGTGACATCACTAATCAAGTAACAACCAACTTAGGTTCTTCTGAAAGTATGTGTAAGTCGCAAGTTCCGGCGCGAGTATTGGGGAAAATAAAATCAAACAATTTATGTTTTTGTACAACTATAAAGTCAAATTACACAATTTTACAGTGTTATAGAATAACAAAAGGAAGAATGTTCTTTAAAATTTTCTTGGACAAGGCACTCATTGCAGATGGATTTTTTCTTTTTTTTCATAAATAAAGCGGTCTTAACTGTCAACTAGAAAAAATATATACTTCTAAGATTATCTTGTAGTAAATCAACATCACGACCAAGCAACATTAAAAATACCACCTAATATACACTTGAAACGAGATATTTCAAAATACATATTTTTTAGGACGTTTCCTTAAAATTTCAAAGCTTAACAACTCAGCAAAATAAGGCTAGTGTAATAAGAAAATAGTCATTCGACATGTGAAAGCTCAAAATGTTCTACGTAAATGAGCTCAAAGACGTTAATGCAAACAAATTGTTGTGCTTCACAGACTGAAAAATAAAAAAAAAAGTAAGGAATTTCAGGCAAATTTAAGAAGAGTCAAGTTCATAGCATTATTTTGTATACAAGAGACAATGGGAAAATTTTGAAAAAATTCTTGAATATAAAGAAAAAATTTATGAACAAATTGCAGTTATCTATTTTAGGAAGTAATGAAAATTGTTGCTTGAAATTGCGAAAATGTAGAACTATACTATCTTCAGTTCTAATAAATATTAAAGCGATTCAAGCTCCAGGCTGTGACGGATAGGCTCTGTAATTATTTACAATCTCCCGGAAGGGTGTGATTTTTTTCAAAAAAATCGCGATATTTTTAGACATTTTTTTGGTTGGAAAGAAAGTGCCAGAAAGTAACGGGGATGCCTTTTTTTGCTGCCGACCCGCGGTGCCTTTCTTGGAACCGATCTTTTGAACTCTTGGCCAGACATTGACACCTCCTCCGACCAGCGCCGTATCTCTTTAAGTGAAGTCCCCCGGATCCCGTTTTACATTTGTGTTCAGTATTTGATGGTCATAACATAAAATTGTGGTAGTTTTCCTATAAATATTAAAAGCGTATTTTCACAAAGAACCCACACTTCTGTTTCTTGTAAAACTTTTTTTGAATTTATAACCTCACAAGATTCATGTGGGCTTGATAAGTTTTTTCTGCAAGAAGAATTTTACAAGGAAAATTCCAAAATTATATATTCAGGGGAAAAAAATCTCCTGGCCTCAAAGACTGGTTTAGCCCGCATGAAGCTTCTCGGATGCCTACCTTCTATTAGCAGAAACGTTATTAAAATATTGGGAAGAATAAAAAAGTTTAATGAAAAAATTAATAACAGAGTGATAACACACATAAAATTTTTTGTGCACACTTTTACATCTGTCCCGTACTTTATGAAAAACCACAACCACTTTTGAAACCAAAGTTTTTTTGCAATCTACAGTTATTGTATCAAGAAGTCTACCGTCAAATGCCCTTTGCTATATACATAATTTTGTGTCATGAACATAAAGAAAGAGATATCGCGTCAATGGCTGGGTAAGAGTTCAGAAGCACGGAGCGAAGAAAGGCACCAACGATCGGCAGCAAAAAAAAGCGCCCCCTCTGTTTTCTGACATTTGCTTTCCAACGAAAAAAAATGCCTAAGAATATCGTGATTTTCACGAAAAAGAATCACATCCTTCCGGGAGATTGGAAGAAAACTAGAGAGCCTGACCGTTACAGTTTGGAGTTTAAATCGCTTTAATATCATCATCAGAACTGAAAATAGTATAGTTGTACATTCTTATAATTTCAGACAACAATTTTTATTATTTCTCCAATTTGTTAGCTGCAATTTGTTCATAAATGTTTTGTCCGTATTCATGAATTTTTAAAAAATTTTCACATTCCCTCTTGTATTAAAAAATGCTCTGAAATTGACTGTCCTTAAATGGGCCCGAAATTTCTTCCTTTTTTTTTACATTTTTCAGTCAGCAAAGCACAGTTTTTGTTTGGAATAACGTTTTTAAGCTCGTTTACGTAGAAACCTTTGAGCTTTCAGTTGATTATTTACTTACCACGCTAGAATGTTTTTTGCTTAGTTGTTCAGCTTTAAGGCCACCTGCCTACAATTTTCTGGACGATAGTAAAGCATTTGTTTAACATGTATGAAATTTTAAATATTTAGTGCACAATTCATCCTTTGTAAATAAAAATGTTTTATAATTAAACTATTGGAAGAGTAACACCTCACGATATTAAAGTATTTATGTCTAATTTGAAATTTAAAAAAAGGATCCAATGATGTTCAGAATATGGAGTGTAAACCACCAGAATTGAACGAATACCATTTTAAGGCTTAGAATTTTCACAAATTAAAATACAAACAATTTATCAATTAAATATTTTGCGACAATGTGCTATGAGTTTTCAGACGTAAACTGAAACTGTTTTTAATTAAAGAAGTTCAGTTTATAAAATAGATAAATTTAATGATTTTAGGGTTTGAATTTGTAAACCTTTAAATATATAAAAAGCAAAACTGTTAAATTAAAAAACATTAAATCGAAACCCCCGTCTCTAAATTTGAATCAGTGGGGCACTTCTAGTTACTTAAGTCAGTAAAAATTAATTGGAATTTTCTTAAATAGACACTAATTTAATTGATGTACTAACTTATGTTCTGAGAAACATTATTTATAGCAAATTTTAAGTTTTAAGAAATTCAAAATGGAGCAATATATTTTAGACTCTGAAAGATGTGGGGAATGTTCATATTAGGCACGTGCAGAGTATTTCTCAAGTCGGGTTGACACCACCAGTGAGAAGCCCAATTTAAAATTTCGAGTATGTACACTCAAAAAATTTGTTTCTAAAATCAAAGAGATATTTCTTTGATATGTGGTCACAGCGAGTATTTCCAAAATCAAAAAAAAACTTTCTATGAATTAAAACTAATATTTGATTTATTCAGATAAATTTTCACTGATTTCAATCATTTGGAAGCATAATACGTTTCGTTAATTTAAAGAAAGTTGTTTCAGGCCGAATAAATATTTGTAAATCTCAAGAAAAGTTTTCTCATTGTAATCATTCATTATTTGATTCTAAGAACTAGTTTCCTGCATGAGTCTCGAAACAGATATATAAGATCAGAAAAAAGCATTTCCGGATAAGTTGAAGGTTAACTAAACTCGATTTTCCTTAGAAAATAGTATGCTGTGCAACTTTCCTCAGTTAATTAGATTTTGGTGATTACATTTTGACACTATTTCCCGGCACGTGACCGATCAAACCTCCCCAGCGAGAAATAAGGCAAATTTGTGGCAGTGCGCATGCGCCACTCACTATCAGTCACTACGTGGGAATCAGGCATTTTCGTTCCGCTTTACCTGCACGGAATATCGTGAATATCATGCTTCTCTTACCAACATAATTTTGTTTGTTCCTAGTCTGGTATTTTATGTTGGGAATAATATTTTTAAATAAAAAAAAATATTGCAAATTGTTCCGTGTATTTCTTTTTTGTTTCAATAACATCAAAAACATATGCGTACATTGAAAAACAGGAGGAGGGGTCAAATTTGACAGAAAACTCGTTTGCGCAATTTTTGAATGACCCGAATTAAAAACGTACATTGCACATTCAAATATATAAAAGGCAAAACTGTTAACTTGAAAAATTATAAATACAAAACCATGTCTCTAAATTAGAAGCAGTAGCGTATTTCTATTCACTTGAATCAGTAAAAATTAACTGGAATTTCTTTAAATAGACACTGATTTAATTTATTTTGTTATGTATGTTCCTAGATACATTATATACAGCAAATGTACAATGCACAATGTTGTCCTCATTTCCCTTAATTTGCCTGTTGTGAAAATTTTTGAAGTACAGGTAACCTTTCTGTGTTTATATGGCATACATTACAAAACTATTCTGATAATAACCTAGAGCGAGGTAATGATTGTTGTTTTTCCTTAAAATCTACGACGGACAAATTCACTTTTTAGACAACAACTTAATATCTTAATATCTTCATCATAACTTAATATCTATGGAAGTATGCTTTCAAGATAATATCCTGCACGCTCTATAAAAAACTGTACAATGTTGATTTTAGAAGACATCCTGCTAAACTAGAATATAACATAAAGTAATCATCGTTATTCCTAAGAACAAGAAACCGATTGGAAAATTTGGATCGGTCTGAGGCCTTGTTGAATCGGCAATCATAGTGATAAGTTTCCAATAGCCTCTGATTCACGAAGGTTTCGAATGTAACTATCAATTTATATAGTAACCATATATGTGGGTGTCAACATGAAAAAGGGCCTTATGTTATTCACGGGTTTCAATTGATGATGATGCTAGGCCCAACCCTCAATCTATTGGCACTATACTCATGTCACAAAAGCAATTACTGGTATATTTCATATTCGAAGAAAAAGTTGTCAACATTAGATACGTTTTTCTCGAAAGGCGGTTTCTTGAAAATTTAACTTCAAATATTAATTTTTTTCAACCTAACTTGTTTGACTTTACTTATTTTTCAAACTAAAGGGATTCTTTGGCCTGAAATGCCGGGAATTTATTCGGCTGCATGACCCTACACGTAACGCCATACCAATCATAAGGATCTTTTTCATGCGGACACCCACATATTTTACAAATGCCTTATACATTTTTGCAGTATTAAAAACCCTAAATGGATCTGAAGATGCGATATATAATAAAATGTTGATTGGTGATTTACAACTTCTAAATCGTATTTTCGATTCAGATGTCTGATGCTTGGTAGCAGAAAACTTCTAATTACATAATGAGCAATATACAAATGCATATGAATTTTAGCTTTACTTAATCTTAGTCTAGTTAGGTACATATCTGCACTTTTAGCGTACATTTCCTACTTATTCGAAACATAAATAAAGTTCTGTCCTAATCTTATTACTTAAGAGCATGCAAAAATAAAGAAGGTACATTGTGCGTTTTGAAAACCAGCCATTGAAAATTAGCTTTGAATTTCGGCCTCAATTTGTTGCAGCAGATCTGGATCTGAAAAAATAAAAGTGATTAAAAATTAATTTAAGTCTGACAACGGTGAACATGTGAGATTTTTATTTTAGCTATACATTACAGCGGCGTACGCTATTCTCTGTGCGCTACTCAGGTAAAATATTTTTTTCTGGTTTAGTCGTAGCTGTACCAAGACAAAACCAGATGAACTTGTCTTAATATACGAAAAGATAATTCATGTCTTGGTTTCATTATTATCGGTAGGGCCTTCCATTTTCAGGTACGTTCCCAAGTAAAAATAATTTGACTTGGCTAAATCTTTAATAACCCCCAACCAAGACGTAGATAAGAAAAGGCTCTCAAGAACTCCGATGGTCATCACTAATTTGCTTTAAATTTTACAGAATGTTTATATTTTTTATCTTCATCCTATTTATTTTGTGTGTGTTAATAATTTTCTTTAACTCCAATAATTATATTCTTCGGATAGCGAATCTAAAAATGTTGTCCATTTCTTCCTATCTCTAACAGTTCACTAGATACGTCTAGAAAATAACGTTTTAAATCCTTTTATGGAACATTTTATAGGCCTGTAGTTTTTGAGATTGACAGGTTCCTGATTTTGAATCAGCAAATTATTCATCACAAAATTACAAGTCTTATCGGTTGTGAAATTGCAATCTTTAGCAGATGTCAACTGTTTGGTCCGAACCTAGCTACCTGAATCCTGAAAATGGCAGGCCCTACCAGTGGGGTCCATAATTTGGCGGTCCGAGTATAATAGGCAATCAAATTTACAAACGAAAACTTTTGTAATTTTGACCCTGGCAAATATGTTGAAGCTACACATTGGTGATATAATTTTCTTCAAGATAAATTTGGTACATGTGACGTGCGCCGAAGAAAGGGGGCTTACTCTGAAGTGAGATTGTTCAGGGCGAGCGGTCGAAGTCGACAGGACAGACGCGACTTTTAGGAGAGAGGGAAGACTCACGAAATCTTCCCTCTCCACTTACTATGCATTCTCATCCATATAGCGGCGCAGCTCACGGACGGTGTATAGATGAGACCCGTAGATGGTAGTGTTGAGTGGTGGGAGGTGTTTCACGGGATCTCGAGCTCTCGAGCGAAAGCCCGATTTCTCATGTCTAACAACTCAATTATTAGCAATAATAATGCTCGGAAATTTTTGTCTGTGGTTTTATTAAAAAGAGCAACTCAAAAACTATCGAAAGGTGTAAAAACCTCGATTTCGATTTTTTTAGAGTAAGCCCCCTTTCTTCGGCGCACGCCACATATATTCATCAAGACTTACACTTCTTGTCTGAAGACAAGTCCACTCCAACTTGCCTTCCAACCCCGTCGAAACCCTCTCGCATAAACTCAAGATTTACATCTGCGACTTCTAAGTTTCGCCCCAGGTTGCGAGCGACATATAGTCGTCTTAAATACGTACTCAATACGAACCAAGTCCAACTCATGACGAAATATTTGTACGCGGGTTGGGACCAAAGAATTAATATTTGCTAAGGATTAAAATTTTACAATCAATAAAACTTATAATTTTGTAATAAACGATTTTTAAATTCAAAATTTGGAACTTGTTGTTTCCAACAACTACCCGTGCGGAAAATGCCTTTTTTAGCCTTATTTAAAAAAAGGCTCGTACTAGGCCCTGATAAGGTTGCCCGATTAAAAAACGTGTACAACGGCCCTGATCAGGCACAAATGAGGCCCGGATAAAGTGCCCTTATTTATAAGTAAAGCCATCTGATAAAAGGCCGTATTCACGGCCCTGATCAGGTCCGAATAATAATAAGTTGATTGTACAATGAATATCTTTTTATGAAATTATCACTTGTAATGGACATAGCAAAATTTTTTAAAGTGAAATACCAGTGCCACCCTAACCTAAAACTTGAAAACTTTTAAAATTATTTTTTTTTCAAAAATACGAAGTTTTTATGATGTAATTAGTTTGTTTTTCATTCACCAACAAAATGCATTCCAAGTAGAGTCAAATCAAATATAAAAATAATTACATTTAATTGATTCTAACTTCTTATTAATCTTGAATCTACTAGAACTTATAACCATGAAATAATTTGCGATAAAAAAATATTTCGAGATTAAAATTTACAAAATTATAAATATTTTAAAGTGATGATTAAAATTTTAAAAACAAAAAAAACTGTTATGAAACGGGTCACAAACATTTGTTAAGGGACCCCGCCACGGTGTAGCTTATTTTTTTTTTTTTTTTTAATACTCCGAGTTAAGTTAGCTGCGAGGTTTTGTTAGGAGTTGCGAATACGTAGGTAGGGGGTTCGAACCCACAGCGAATAAGAATTTTATTAGTGTGCGATTATTAATGTAGTGATTGTTTGCATAATAGTAAATAATTATGTAATTAAATATGTGAACAAATATTAAAGCATAATGATAATAATAATAATAATAATAAAGTTTAATTTTTTCAGGCGAAAAATCGGTCATCATTTTATAGAACTGTTATCTATTTCATAGCATTTTGTAATACATTTCGTAGAATAGTTCAATGCAATGTAAAACCAAGAAGATTTTAACTTTTATTATACTACCCGTCGTATCCTCTACTATGTGATAATATGTACTTTAATAAAATATTACATTTCTAATTCAAAGTACCTTTTTTATATTTATTTTAAAAAAAATAATTAAGGGATTTGACACTAAATAAATAAGGTCCTGCTAAGGACCTCAATTATTTTAAAGGCGCAAAAAAGGCTGCCTTACATGGACCTTATAAGGTGCCCACTTACGGCCCTTTTAATTCCGAGCGTTACGAAACACTATAAGGTCCTAATAGGATTAGCTTATCCGGACCTTAAATGTAATACGGCAACCGTTTCAGGACCCGGTACTGCCCGGATTTAAATTTCCGCACGGGTACAGGCATATAAAGTGACCCTGGGAAGGACCAAGGGTACAAAATGCTGCCAAATATTACGAAATCAAAATTTCACAGGAGAATGTTGTGATATCACTCAATTTTGCCAAATACTAATAATAAATGAAATAACATTTTTATGGTAGCTATGATATGATATTTAAATTATTCATGTCCACGAAGTAATATATCTGTGATGTTTGAAGACTCATAAATGCACGGGTTGCAATGTGTTAACAACTATAATGACAGGCCCGTCAATTGTGCATTTTCAATACATTTTTTTGATCGTGATTGTGTAAAACATATTATTACTAAAGATATGTTACTTCAGGGACATTAATAACATTGGACCACAAAAAATGAGTGGAGGGTTCCTTAAACCAGATCAAGTAGATTATATGCTTTTGGGGTCACTGAAACCGAATCCGCAACCTGTTTTGCCCCATCATGTCAGCGTTTTTTTAACCTCAAAAAACAGCTTTAAACTATATAAAAAACAATGAAAAAAACTATAAAAAAAAGAAAACTATAAAACCCAACAATATCAACCCTGAGGCCATATAACCCTGTATCTGCAAAGCTCAATAACCTTAAAATTGATACAACCTATAACCCTAAAACCCATAACCTCAAAATTTGTAACCAAAAAAACTCATAAATTTCAAATTCCAATGAACTACAAACCGAAAATTCAGCAAAAAGAAACAAAAACACTTAGATGCAAATCGCAAACCTAAATCTCGGAGAGTTTTAGCTTTATAATTCCATACATCCATCACTTCATGACCTCAAAACCCATAAGCTCCATAACCCTGAAGTCCTATATCACTTGAAGCAAGATTAGAGTTCAACCCACTTAAGGCAAGATCTGAGTTCCAGCCACTTAAGGGAAGATCAGAGTTCTAGCCACTTAAGGCAAGATTTAGTTGTGATCCAGCTACTTGAGGCAAGATCTAGTGGTGACCCAGTCTCGTAAGGCAATATCTAGTGGTGATCCAGTCACCTAAGGCAAGATCAGCGTTCCAGCCATTTAAGGCAAGATCAGAGTTCCAGCCACTTAAGGCAAGATCAGTTAGTCCAGCCACTTGAGACAAGATCTTAGCTCTCCAGCCACTTAAGGCAAGATTTATTGTAAATCCAATCACTTAAGACAAGATCTAGTGTTGACCCAGCCACTTAAGGCAAGAGCAGCCTGAGTTCCAGCCACTTAAGGCGTGATATAACTACTTCAGGTAAGATTTAGTGGTGATCCAACCACTTAAGTCAAGATCTAGTGGTGACCCAGATACTTAAGGCAAGATCTTATCTCTCCAGCCAATTGCCTGAGGTCGCTGGATATTCAATTGATCTTGCCTTAAGTGGCTAGAACTCTGGTCTTGCCACAAGTGACTGGAACTCTAATCTTACCTTAAGTGTCTGAATCACCAAAAGATCTTTCCTTAAGTGGCTGGTTCACCACTAGATCTTGTCTTAAGTGGCTGGAACTGACTGATATTGCCTTAATTGGCTAGAACTCAGACTGATCTTGCTGTAAGTGGCTAAAACTCTGATCTTTCCTTAATTGGCTAGAACTCTGATCTTACCTTAAGTGGCTGGAATTTAGATCTTGCCTTACGCGGCTGGCAAACTAAGATCTTGCCTCAAGTGGCAGAAACTGACTCATCTTGCCTTAAGTGGGTGGATCAACACTAGATCTTGGCTTAAGTGGCTAGAACTAGAACTCTAATCTTTCCTTAAGTGGCTCGAACTTAGACTGATCTTGTCTTAAGTCGCTGGATCACCACTAAATTTTGCCTTAAGTGGCTAAAACTCTGATCTTGGCTTAAATGATTGCAACTTCAGGATTATGGAGCTTATGGGTTTTGAGGTTCTGAAGTGATAGACGTATGGAATTACAAATCTAAAACTCTCCGAGATTGAGGTTTGAAATTTGCGTGTAAGTTTTTTTGTTTTCTTTTTTTGCTGCATTTTGAGTTTGTACTTTATTGGGAATGGAGATTTATGAGTTTTGAGGTTATAAATTTTGAGGCTATGGCTTTTAGAGTTATAGGTTATATCGCTCTCAAGGTTATTGAGCTTTGAAGGTATAGGGTTATATAGCTTAAGGGTTGATATTGTTGGGTTTTATAGTTTCAATCTGTTTTTCGAGGTTGCAAAACAACGCTGATAATCATATATATAATTATATTATATTATTAACATATAGTAATAATAAAAATGTTGTGTCATTCATTAATTGTATTTGCCAATCTTGGTGATATAACAACATTCTCTTCTGAAATTTTCATTCCGCAATATTTGTCGGAGATTTTGCACCATCGTTTCATTCGAGGGTCATTTTAGAAACGAATTGTACATGATCTTATTGTTTATTAGTTCTTCTTTAACTTATTTATGAAATACAGAACATTATTATTTCTAATTTGAGATAGATTTGACATGTTTTTTGACTATTTATTATTTCTTTTTCAAGTTAATGATGAAATAAACAACATCATAAAATTCATTTTTATCTTTATTTTCTTCGTTATTTTTATAATATGCTTTGAAACAAGGTACAATAATATGTAAATCATTTTTCGAGGAAGTTAAATAAATATTTTCAATTACTTTATACACGGAAAAAAATATTTGCTTGAAATTTCAGTGACTCTCTATGAACCTTCGATACAGAGTTTTATGTGACGAGTCCTTTAAAATGCAGGACACATTCTTGTCAAGAAGTGTGGCATTTAGTGGATTATGAACAGTAAATTCTAGATTCCTCCCACTGTAGGCCGGATCGCCTTATTTGGCGGTGAAACCCGTCCGGACCTACTGATAAGATGAATATTGTTTCATGTATAATTGCAAAATTATACATAATTAATTAACATTCAATAATTCCTCACTCTAATCCAAAATTTTCTTCATTATAACATCCTGAATTATTTTCTACAAAAATGCAAAAACTATGCTTCATCAATTAATATTGATCTGTTGAATATTTTCAAAATCGTAACTGTTGGATTCATTTGAACAAAACCATAATTGTGTTTAAAAGATTTTCATTTAAATAAATGATTTGTTAGATTCGAACAAATATGTCTTCGCGCGTCTGCGTCAGCATCAAGACGCTGTAGAAATCGTTTGTTCTACATTGAATATGGCGGAAATTACACTTCGTCCCAATGCTTGCATTCTCGTGTCGTGCTCAAAAGGTTGATTTTGGTGTGCGTGCAATATTTCTTTGCTGCCAAAGTGAAAAGTACAGACGATATTTTATTCAGAGATTGCGCATACCAAACTGGCAAAGTAATGGTAAATTTTTGGACCGAACGCGAACATTTTTTTCAATGTGTGCCTAATCTCATCTCTATCTTGACATTTTTCACGCATAGTAAGAGATATAAACATTGACCAGCATGCCCCTGACGTAGTCTGTGTATGTTTCCGAATATTCACAAATGTAGCAATTCTTTATAGAAAACGCTATTGATTCAAATAAATATTTTTTGTAGTCTTATGTGATTATTTGGTTGGTGTTGCGTGGGTCGCTTGCAATATGCAATAATAGCTATACATTGTTCACGATCCTAAAGTATAGCGCAACTTATGATTGTATAACATTAAGTACATAACAATACAGGCTAATTTATTGTATTTAAATAGATCTTTACATGTCCAACTGACTAGTGCTAGAGTAGCTTGTCCATACTAACATTTAACCTTACAATAACTGTTCACTCCTACTCAGCACCAGACTGAAGCGACTTGACAGCAGCGCCACATTAGCGATCAGGGCGGCCTATTCGACGGACCCTAATAGGAGAGTGACTAAACGACGTGCGACCACTGCTTTGCCTATGCAAGGAAAAGCCTCCTTTCGATGCTTGCAGAGAGTGCACAAAAGACGACTTTCTATGCAAGTGTTGCAAAAAAGAAGTATAGTTTTAGGGCGATAATATTCCAAAAAATAATGTGGTTGGCGGGCGACAATACACGTAGAAATACACGTGGAAATGTACATGAATTCATCCATGAAGATAGGATTCTGCGTGAAATTAAAGCGGTAATTTGAAATAGTTCATGTCGAATTTCACGTACAAATTTACGAGTTGTCTCCCATATCTTGGAAACGCTAAAAAACCTCCCTAGACGTACGGAATAAGATATCTTGATTAATCACATGGGACATTTAAAATTGGAAAATTACATCCATCTTTATACTCGTGGCGTCTCAAAAGCTAGAGTATATTCGAAAGAGTTCGCATTCATTCTCCTCGAAGATTTCACAATTCTGGGCATGGAGTCATCTACGATTTTGCAGAAGCTTTCCTTGTAGTTGAAACTTCAAAAGTAGCATGTCAGATATATTTGAGCCGATTTGCAAATACAAAATATATCTGTAGGAACCTTGGTTAGACTTTCAGGGATATGAAAATTAAGTCTCTTTGAAAATCGCCTTTATGAGATATTATTTTAAACGAAATATTTATTGTTTCATATGTCAGATAGATAAATCAGCTGTTTGATATGCGCTCACTAAATTGCTGTTAACAAATTTACGTACTTATTCCGTGGACACAATCTGCGAGCAGCAATCAGAGAATCGCGTGAGCATCTCATGAGCTTCGCAGAGGTAAGAGATGAAGAAGACGCGCAAAAGGAAGTGGTATAAGAAAAAGAAGATGCATCAGAAAAAGAGGAACAAGCAGCGGCAGCAAGCAGAGAAGCAGTCAGTGGAGTCATAAATCGTACACCTTGCGAGGCAGACGTCGAGGAGATAGGAACGTGGCTTCCGGCACGTGGTGGGTTCTCCAGGCCCGCCTCCCACCATTACTACTTCTTCCGCTTCTAAGAACTTAATCGCCCTTTCCATGTTCTCGTCGCGGAGATTCCACTGTCTTCGTTACCACCAGTGCCTCCTTTAATTAGTATCGCCATTACTACGACCTCTAATCACTACTGAATCCAGTATTGGCGCTATTTTACTGATATCACTGCGTCGCCGTTATCACGCTGTGCTGAGTTCTACGAGCAGTAGAAATCGTTTATAAGAGTTTAGGTACATCGGTACATTCTGTGATCTCGAGATTCCCACGTTTCCAGCCTCGTAACTATACTTTAAGTATGCCTTGTGATTAGGAATATTTAGGAATAATGAAAATAGAAGGAGCAGATCATTGTTTATTAATATAATAATGGTCATGCCCATAGGTTTTGGAGAAAAAAAGTGTTGCTGAATTTATATGTCGTGGAAAACTGATCAACAGCGCATTTGGGCCCGATTTAACTGCCGAGGCAATATGAGCAAAATAATTGTAACCAGAGTGTTAATATCTTATTTTATATTATTTTACACATCCTACGAATTTTTTTCAACTCTTTTTTTCAAATTTTATTATTAGGATTTAAAAACCGCTATGTGGGAATATTGTAGATAGCTGGTCGATGCCTGAGATGGGCCTTGCAGGTTAGAGTATACGCAAGAACAGATCTCGGTCAGATGACAATTTTCGATCTAATTATTTTATTTAGTTCTTTTTCAATCTGATCGCGCCTGCAATTCGATTGACCCCTGTGATGTAGGCGTGGTAATTTTACTTGAGATGGAAGTGAGAAACAAAATAACAAATAATTTTCCCTATTCTCGAAAACAATTGAACCTGGATAAAGTTTTTGGAAATTATTGTAAATTGAATTTTGTAAATATCTTTCATGAAGCTAAAAAGGTTTTTTTCTATCGACCCTTCAGTGGCTACAATTAAAAAACAAATATCTGAAAAAATATATTAAGAATGTATTAGCAGCAGTCAAATGAATGAGGGATCCGGCTCGGATGCGGCCGGCTAGTTCAAGTTTATACTGGGCGCTGCATAGTGGAGCAAAAAAATGTCTGTAGACAAATTGACATACAGAAGCTATTTTTCAACCAATTAAAGCGTTTTTTATTTTTAACCTACTAAAGCTCCGCATACAACTGCCTTGGACGATTAAAAAAAAATTTTGTTTATTTTTGTATCCAGTGACAAAAATAAAAAATAAGGCTATGTCTAGACATCCCGAAAAATTGGGGAAGTTGGGAAAGGGGATGAACTAGCCAAGCTGGTGAAAAATATAGGATCATTCATACCTAGAATCCATTAAGTAACTATCCAGAAGAGTTTGCTAATAGCTTAGCAATTGTTTACAAGTTTATTGAAAATGGAATAAAAATTAATTCATGGGGATTGGCAGTGATTGATCAATTGATTCGCACTAAATTTGAACAATTTAAAGACAAAAACTGTTTTTTCATACAATTCATGAAAGATAATAAATAATTTGTAATTTTGTAAACAAGTTTTATGAACAAGTATCCACAGAATGTATTTATAATTAAATAAATCAAGTTTCTTTCTACTAAATCATATTTAGTGATTCAATATTAACTTACGGTATTTTAAACAAATTTAATTAACAAATGCACTGTCTGGCTATTTTTTAGGAAAAACCTTGTGGTTTCAAACGTGATAAAGTATAAATAACTCATGTATATACTTGGGTCTTTCAACGTAACCAACTAGCAATAAATCATTTTTAAACTTGTTTTCAGAAACTTTGATGAGGATCCACTATTGTTCTTGTCATTAATAATTTCACAGACAAACTTTTGTCCTGTTATACAGTTGTGAACGAAAAATTCCGCTTTTCTTGTGGAATATATTGAAAACTACTTAGACATAGCTCATTGCCATCATTTTATATCAAAAGATGATTCGTTAAACAAATTATCAGATATTGTACTGCTGGGCAGATTCATGACGTACACAAAATAATTTCTGGAAGCATTGCATCAGCTTCAGGAATGTATCGCCTTTCTGCCTTTATGAAATCTGTTCTGAAACTCGTTATGTAAAGATTATCACAGAATAAGAGGTAATGCAGTAAATCAGTATTTGTGTCAATACGACTGCTTTTTCTAGTATTCTTCCCCTGCATCTTTTCTTTAGTCTTAGCTTCCTGTGTCTCTTCTGATGATTGAACGATTGGGATGGATAGCTCGATTTGTTGACAGATTTATCTTTTTATGAATTCTTTCTTGGTATCGCGAACATCTTTCTCTGCTCGTCTGTTTCGAATGTGCAGGTTTTAATTAACAACTAATAGCTAATATTCGATAAACATTCTTTTAGTCTAATCCATAAATGAAAGAGTTGTAGTGCGAACTTAAACGCTTCTTTATTTTTTTCTCTTTTCAGTACTCGCGTTAAATTATTCACATCACTTGGTATTGCATGGGAGGTAGTACAATTCGCGGTAGACGATGTTCTATTGAGATTTTGGCATAGATTGGCATCAACCATTGTGCCAAATATTACTAGCTCTACAAAATAATCAATGCCATCAATTTTAACTTTGCTTGGTTTCAGTGTTTTTATTTGCTTCTCAATATTGCCAAATTCAAGTAAAATTTTTGATTTTTTCTTTAACATACTCAAACATTATTGAAACACATTTTTTTGGCAAACAAGTTCGAAGATTTTTCCAAGCTATTGGCGATGATGGATCTGTTAAAAAGAAACTTTCTTCAGAATTTTCAGAACCTTCGAACATTTGACGTTTTATCTCTTTAAATGTTAACAGTCTTGCAGCATTATGATCTAAAAGGTCTTGCACCCGAATGGTAGCTACTGTTTTAGCAATCTGTATTGCAGAACTTGATGGATAACATTTGTTTTTTAAATTCTTCATCTGTTCGTAAGGAGAAAGGATATCTTGCATTTTTATCTTTAGGGGAATTCCTTAAAAGGTCGTACTTATGTTTTGTCAATTTAAAATCAACGAAAAGTTCAAGAACCTCATCAATAGTGAATGCAATTGCCTTTTCACTTTCAACTGCTGGTCCAAGATTCATCGTATCATTTATATTACCCTTTTTAATGATTTTATTTACAGTCTTGTTTTGCAAAGTCTATAAATTGGTAAACAAATCAATTTCAAATCCAGAAACTGACTGCTTCATTGACTCAATTCTTCTTTTCTTAGTTTGGCCAGAGCATTCTTCGAAGCTCTTTGGTTTCCGAATATTTGATGAAGAGGCCTATAATGATGCTGAAATGTTTGATTCTAGACACGTTTCATTTTGCTCGAGAAACATTTATTTTCGTTTTGTTTAGCTCAAAAAGATTTCTTCCATTTTTTGGAAAATGCTAGTATAGTAAAGCGAGTGAGGTTAACGTGCATAATCTCTTGGAAACAAATAGCGTTACCCTTATATTTCACTCGTTCTAAGCACTTATTTCTAACTTTTTTTCACAAAGATTCACATTTTTGCTTTCTATTCATAAAGTTATTTCTGCTATCTATTTTGAAAGAAAAAAAGGTTTTCTGGCAAAATAAAATAAACTCTCTACGCATACTCGAAACATCGAAAAATAATTTAAACTTATGAAAAAAATATGTTTAAATTTAAGAAACAGCAAATATGACGTTGAACGGCTCAACGACACTCGTTCACTCAGAAAATGGTCTCGACATCTTTATGTGTACGCGCATAATTGACGCGCAAATATCAACCCCCCGTGACGGCAGATCTGCTCCTCCGTGGATGGTCGAAATGAGTGAAAACAAGATAATCGTATTGGCCATCTCTAGAGATCCTCTTGGGAGATTTGAGACCCATTTCCCCCCATTTTCATGGGGCGCGAAAAGTTTGAACGGTGTTATTTTTTATTAATTCTTTTGCTTATGAAAATTTTGAAGTATACCAGGTGTATAAGCTTAAATCCGCTGTTTGCTCAGAAATGGCGGTAGTTAACATATTTAGCTACAATAGAAACGTCATGCTTTTTTTTGTGTGAGTTCGACACCTGGCTACGTAAATCAGTGCACATATTCAGTTTTTTTATACAACAACATAAATTTTTCCTTGAGTAATCATGTCTAGTTTTGTGCCAGAAAAGGAGCATTTGCGGGAAGCTCTACTTTTTTGCTTCAATTTGAAGAAATCGGCTGCCGAATCACATCGAATGCTTGTGGAGGCCTATGGTGACAGTGCTTTATCGGAAACAACTTGCAGAGATTGGTTTCCTCGGTTCAAAGACGGTCATTTTGACTCGAGTGACAAAAAGCGTGAAAATCGACCCAAAAAAGTTGAGGACTCTTTTGGATGAGGACGATACACAAACACAAAAAATGCTTGCCGAACTGTTAGGTGTGACTCAACCGGCCATTTCCATGCGTTTACATGCCATGGGAAAGATCCAAAAAATGGGAAAATGGGTACCCCATGAATTGAACGATAGGCAGATGGAGCGACGCCAAAACACACGTGAAATCTTGCTTGC